>VTPC01008730.1:0-61257 GCA_011009095.1 Ignelater luminosus | reverse complement strand
TACGGTGACTGGATTGCGCTATCGAGAGATGATTAACGATTTTTTTTGGCCGGAATTGGATGGTATTGATCTGGACAACGTTTACTTTCAACAAGACGGCGCTACGTGCCACACAAGCAACGAAACCATTGATCTTTTACGGAAAAAGTTTCCGGACCGTGTTATCTCTCGAAGAGGTGATCACAATTGGCCACCGAGATCTTGTGATTTAACACCTTGCGACTTCTTTCTTTGGGGCCACGTGAAAGAGAAGGTCTACGCCAACAGCCCAGCGTCGATTCAAGACCTCAAAGATGGAATTCGTGAGGCTATCGAGGACATAGGGCAGCCACTTTGCGATTTGGTTATGGAAAATTTCATAAAAAGGATATTGTCCTGTAAGCGTGGTCGTGGTGGTCATTTGCCTGATGTTATTTTCCACTATTAACGGCATACCTTCCTCTTTATAATGAAATAAACATCCGATCATTTATATTAAAAAATGGCACTTTTCTTTGAATATCAAAATAACACCTCTTATTGGAAAACCCTTTACTTTAAAGATTTGATTTTAATAAAACACCTTTTACTATAACAGTTACAAAAATTTCTGAGCCAGTTATTATTTACTAACTAACTCTACAGCTTCGGTTTTCCTTTTTAAGTAACTTTGGTGAAAAGTCCATTGAATAATAGTTTTTTCTTTAAACAATTAGAGAAAGTCTTCTAAAAAGCGAAAACGGAATAAACAAATTAACCTTGCATTAAAATGAAAGAGATAAAGTTTTCAAATTACAGTTGGGTGATGAATAAAATTATAATTATACGAGTAATACGTCCTCGTACTTGGTTACACCGGCATCTTATCAGTTAATCTGTTTTCCTTTATTTCTTATTAATTCTAGAACCCTTCCTCTAAATGTATACAATAATATAGTTATAGCAAAGTAAACAAAATGATTAATGCAATAGTTACCGAAGCATGTGTAGCATGCAATGCAGGATGATGGTGTTCCAGAGATTTTTTTTCATCTTTTAGGGTTGGCAAATCGTCCAGATGTTGGGGATGTAAATTTACACTTATGTTAGTCGAGACTTATAGTTATCAATTTTGATCAAAAGCTCGAAAGTGAAATGTATTTATGAAGGTTTGCTGTTGTATTATTATTTTGCAGTTACTTTCAGATGATAGAAGATAGTTATTCCCAATTCTTCTAGTAATAATTAATTGCTATTTCTAGACTGTAACAGGTTTTTAAAGAGAAAGATTTTAATTGAATAAGTCTGCATTTAAATAAAATTTCAAAATTTAAACTGTGGCAAAACCTAGAGTTATATAAACACAAAAGTCTTTAAAGAATCCAAATTGTTTTATTTATTGAATTAAATTGACAATGGCAAAGACACACTTGTAAAAATAAAAGTTTATTTTAGACTTTCTGTAGCATGACTGACTGAAAACTATCATAAAATATATTTTTATAAGCTTGGGAAGGACGCGTTAGAGAGCTTCCTTTCCTTTTTAATAATAAAAATACAATTAGGAAAATTTAAAGTAACCTACACTACAATTAATGAACCTTTTACTTTTAACATTGAATTGATATCTAGTTAATGACAAAACTTTTAAAAATAATTAATAATAATAATAATAATAATCGCCTTTATTAAAAATAATATAAAAAGAAAAATACAATATAAAAAGAAAAATACAATATCTGTAGCCTCCTGGCGAAATCTAGCCGCTGGCTACTCTATTTAACCAAGAGACTACGAAAATATATAAAAATAGCACATAAAGATTAAATTAATTTGTTCTGATTTAATTTGTTCTGATTTAGGTAGTTAGACATACGCATGGTGGTTATTGCAGACTCAAAAAATGATTTTTTAAAGAGCTTTTAAATCTATTTAGACCAAGATTTTTTATGTGAGAGGGAATCGAGTTATATACTGAGACAGCATTATAAGTAAATCCTCTGCGAAACAAGGTTGTTGAATGCTGCGGTATTGTGAGCATACCTTTATTACGAATGTTTGCAGAATGAATTTGAGACCTAATGACCAATCTATCAGAAAGGCCAGCAGATGGCTACATGGAAGTTAATAGAGCATGTCTATACGAACCCAACTGGTATTTCCAACGATTTTCCATTTTCAGCCCTTTGAGCTCGCTAATGCTATTAGATACATGATCATATTTCCGTAGATTGCAGATGAATCGACAACACCAGTTTTGAACCTTCTGTATGCGATTTTTATCATACATTTCTAAGCAAGGACCATAAATAAAGCTGCAGTAATTAAAGTGCGATAAGACTAAAGATTCTGTAAGCATTTTCTTTTGAGCAAAGTTTAAAATATCACGATTTGCGTATAGTAATTTTAACGAGGAATAGGTTTTTTGCAATAGTTTTGTAACGTGTAGCCTAAAACGTGGTTTAGTGTCTAATATAATACCGAGATTTCTTGCAGAGTCGACTACTGGTAAAAGTTCGTTATCTATATTTATGTTGAGATTTAAATCTGGTGCTGTAATATTTTTTTTGTTACCAAACACTAATAGTTTTGATTTACTCGTGTTAAGTTTTAGGTTGTGTTGCATTGAAAGGTGTTTAATAAGAGTAAGATCACTGTTGATGTCTTCAAAAGCTTGAGTTCTATCAGAAAAGTTAAATGATTTATATATTTGCGTGTCATCAGCATACGCCTGAACATTACAATGCTTCAAGGAATTTAAAATATCAGAGGTATATATAATAAATAACAGAGGCCCTAGAATCGACCCTTGAGGAACAGCGGAAGTTAATGAATATGATTGTGACAGTTGCTCGTTAATTTTAATTATCAGACTCCTGTCGGATAGATAGGACTTTATTAAGTTGACTGCATTATTGACGAACCCGTAGTACTGAAGTTTTGCACACAGAAGATTATGACTTATTGTATCAAAAGCTTTAGAGAAATCGAGCAGTACGAGAACGGTTATCATGTGCCTATCGGTTGCGCTTATAATATCATCCGTGACAGTAGCGAGAGAATCAGCAGTACTAAGACCCTTCCTAAAACCGGATTGACATACGGATAGTATATTGTTGTTAGAAAAGGCATATATTTGTTTATATAGTATCTTTTCAAAAATTTTAGCGATACACGGTAAAATGCTAATTATTCTTAAGTCAGAGTAACTACTTGAATTAGAAACTTTAGGTAGTGAAAGACCAATGGCCTCCTTCCACGCCGACGGAAAGTAACAGAACTCAATGCAACAATTAATGATGTGAGTAATATATTTATCGATAAAAGGACTACAATATTTTAGCATTATGAGCGTAATGTTATCTGAACCAAGAGCGTTAGATTTAAGACTAAACAGAGTTTCATGCACCTCTTCTACTGAGGTAAGAGAGAAATCAAAAGTTTGGTTGCTGAAGTGCCGAATATTTTGATAATACTGTATTTGCGTATCGCAGTTGGAAGTTGAAGATTGAACAAAAGAGCTAAAATAATTTCCGATCGAGTTAGGGTCAGCTAAGTTACTTGGCACTGTACGTTGCTGTGAAAAACGAATATTTAAATCAGATAAGGCAGACCACATCTTGCGAGTGAATTAAGATAAGCCCTTTTTTCACGACGAATGGATGATACCGTAAAATTCCGAAGTTCTTTGTACCGATTCCAGTCCGAAGGGAGCCTAGTACGCTTATATTTCCTCAATGCACTGTCACGCTCCTTCATGATTGCCTTTAAATTATCTGTTAGCCAAGGGGCCCTAGGTTTAGTGACCCGTGACTCCTTAACAGGTGCATGTTTATCAAAAACAGCTAAGATAAAGGCCATGAAAATGGAGATTTTATTATCAATATCATTCTCGCGAATCATTTAATAATTAACAAAAGTTTGCTAATGTTTGTTAGCAATGTCATATAAAGATGAAATAAAACTACTTTTCAACACAATGACATAGACGTGATGGCGGCAGAGAAAAATAGCAAATTCATGTCGAATCTTTATTCCAAGAGAACACAAGCCCGCTGATAGGATCTGTATTCGAGGCTGTAGTATCACAACAAAAGATCTGCACTTTATCTTCGAGACTCCAATTGGTGATCGCATTCCAAGCAGCTCTTTACCGCTAAAATCGTCCAGTTTTGATACCGCAATAAATTGTTCTTTATTTCCAAATGAAATTACTACAGAAAGATGTCCTTATTTGCAATTCTAGACATCCAAAGCTGCTAACAATTTATCATCATTCCAGTGAACAGTAAGAACTTCTAATACCTCATTTTGAAAATTAATTTGTTTGTCCGGATTCATTAGATAGATTCAACATTATGTCCAGATGCCTCTACTAAAGCTTGAAGAATGAAAACGGGATCGCTTATACTTAACTGACACCTATCTAAAGCTGCTACTAACTTCGGAGTTATAAAATCTTTCCTACCCCGTTTCACAGGAGTCTTAGATTGTCTATTCTCGGTGAAAGTTGACAATTGTTCTTGTGCTCTTGTAAACATTCAATACTATCAGCTGAACTGGAAGATAAATAGTCAGGTAAGTTTGCAATATCATATGTCGCCACAGAAGTAGATACCATAGAAAGATATTTTAGTCGTCGATTTTCCTCTTTGTCTCTCGCGCTCCTCTTTTTCAGTGAGTTTTCTATCCACTCCAGTTAAATTACCGGGTTGGCATGACTCTCTCTCTGTTTTGTCTTCTTCTATTTTCATTAACTGAAGTGCATTGGCGTGTGCAATATCATATAGATTATCCAAATTGTTCAAAAACTCTTCTCTACAACGCTCGAATACGTCTTGTGTTTTCTTTGCATTGTTTCGCAGGTTCCTCCAAATTTAATAATGGTTCACTATCTTTTTTACACAATTAGGTAAAGATTTTGTAGGAATTTTTGCTTTTCTCCAAAATATAACACAGCCACAAATAGCAAGATTTGCGCTTTCACTGACAGTTAGTTTAATTTCAGAAATAGCTCCAGAACTGATTAAATATGAAACTAAAAAACTTTTCAGAATGATCCATCAATAGTTTCAATCAGCAATCAATAGTAACGAACTTCCACAAGAATTTACTACAGCCTACATAATATCCGCTTTCATAAAGATCGCAGAAAATGAGAAAACTAAAGAGACATTAGCGTACTATCATCAATGGGCAGTATTTACGGAGAAAAAGTAAACAATAATTTGAAAGAAGAGATAACATATAGAATTGGAAGAAAAAACCAAGCAGGTTTTACTACTGGAAGATCATGTACTGACCACATCTATACCCTCCAAAAACTCATGCAAAATAAAAAGGAGGAAAATAGCATTTGGCCTTCATCGATCAAAAGAAGGCATACAACTCTATCGCAAGAAACAAACTGTGGGAAACAATGAAGAAACTAGGGATTCAAGACCACCTTATCAGAGCAGTAAAAGATCTTTACAAAAACAATACCATACAAATAAAAAATGGGAAATAGATTAAGTGATAAGTTTAAGACAACCAAAGAACTCGTTACAGGGTGCTCAACTTTACCAACACTATTTAAGATATTTCTGGAAGAGATCATAGCAACAGGGAAAAGAAAGTGCAAAGGAACTTATATGTAAAGATCTCTAGTGCACAGCTCGTGCAAACGTTCAGAAATTATCATTGTTTTTGCATGTTGATTACAAGGATAACATGTGGATATTTGAAGTTTACATTACAAAATAAAAACATTTGTTTTATAAGGAAACTGAACATATTTGTAAAGGAATAATAAAATAACACGGAGGAGATTTTTATTAGAATATGGTGTCAAAAGCAGTATTTGTACTTTATAAATAAAGAGTAATTCCTCTAAAGTTTCATCACTTTTTACTGTAAAGTTTTTCTAAAATAATACAATTGATTATTTTATGTAGACATAGTAACTTATTTCTAATTATCTATTACGTTATTACCAATTTGATTCAACAGTATTTTGTCAGTTTTATTTATAAACACCCAAGTTAATAATTATTCTTTAAATTTTTGTTCTACCAAAAGCCTTAGTTAACAAAGATATTTTACAGGAGAAAGTCCACAAAAGCGTTAAAATGCTAAATTATAATATAAGAAATATGAACAATGGAAGGGGGTACGGTGTGCGACTTCAGCTCACCTTTGAGTTCTCGCCACTGTGAACAACCATATGATTTTTTAAACTAACTTTGTGTGAGCATTTGTAATTGCATACGTTACACTCAAACGGTTTCTCTCCAGTATGACAACGCATATGAGTTCGTAAGGTACTTTTCTGTGCACATCTGTAATTACATACCTTACATTCAAACGGTTTCTCTCCAGTGTGACACCGCAAATGATCTTCTAAAGAACTTTTCCGTGCACATTTGTAATTACATCTGTTACACTTAAAAGGTTTACCTCCAGTGTGACACCGTATATGCTTTCGTAAGCTACTTTTCTGTGTGCATTTGTAATTACATACATTACATTCAAACGGTTTCTCTCCAGTGTGACAACGCATATGAGTTCGTAAATTACTTGCATCCGAGAACTTGTAATTACATACATTACACTTAAAAGGATTCTCCCCAGTATGACGACGCATATGATCTGGCAAATAACTTTTCCGTGAGCATTTAAAATTACATAGATTGCACGCAAAAGGTTTTTCTCCAGTGTGACAGCGCATATGATCTTGCAAATGAGTTTTGCGTGCGCATTTGTAACTGCATAGGTTGCACTCGAAAGGTTTCTCTCCAGCATGACAGCGCACATGTATTCGCAAAGTACTTTTACGTGCGCATTCGTAATTACATATGCTACACTTGAATGGTTTCTTTCCAGTGTGACAGTGCATATGATTTCCTAATGTACTCTTCTGTGCGCATTTGAAATTACATATAGTACACTCAAACGGTTTTTCTCCAGTATGGCAGCGCATGTGCTCTCGTAAGCTACCTTTCTGTGCGCATTTATAATTACATATTTTACATTCAAAAGGCTTCTCGCCAGTGTGAACCATCATATGTATTTTTAAACTACTTTTCCGTACGCACTTGTAATTACATATGGCACATTCAAATCGTTTTTCCTTGGTATGTATTAGCGTGTGTATTTTCAAGCTTCTCGTGTTCCTGGATTTATAATTACATATGTTACAGTGGAATAAACTCTTTTTTCTGGGCGCTGCATTTGCATCTATTCCATCTAGCACTGTAACCGGAAATTCCGTATTTATATCTTCAGAAACAGCTTTTCCACCTACAGAACAAATATAATTCATTACACGCGATTAAACAGAGATATAAAGATGAAATAATTTTTACTACCATTCAACAAATAAAGGTCCTCGTGATTGGTAAGGGGTGCTGATTCAGTGTCATTTGCCTCAGTTTTGGCTGTAGACTCCATTGCTGATTTTATTTTCTAGGAGAAATCTTAATACAAATACAACTTCACTTTCATCATCTATAATCGTTTATTAGTAAGATTTTGAACAAACTGAACGAGGACAAAGATTCGAAGAAGAGTGCAGCAATTAGTTCACATTTGGTTCTGAAATTCTCTTCCATAACATAACCTTTAATCAAAAGAGTGAGTAGTTCAGCTTTGCAAGAACAGATATTGCTGTAGTCTGCATTAATATAGTTATTATGTAGTGGCGTACGCAGAGGGCAACTGAGGTTCAGATCATGTTTTCAAATACTATGATATTATACAGGGTGATTCAAACGATGTGGGCATAACTCTAGGAGCTCATTACACAGGTGATTTGATGAAAAATCATAGTGCACCTACATCCGAGTTTCAAGGATTACTAAGATAATGAGGAAAATTATTTGTTTAGTATACTAAACCTTCAAAAATCAATAGTGAACTGGAAACAACAAAAAAAAAACAAACAAATAAAAATCTCAATGATTGTTCAAAGTGTTGTATGCATGCTTCACATCGATGAACAAGTGAATTCTGTGTATTGCGCATTGTTCACATTTCCTGTGATGGGCGAATTACTTTCACGAATGATTTTATTTTTGAACAATTCATTAATAATATTTTTGACTTTGCCGATTTCGTATACGGATATACAGTAAGGATGATAATGAATTATTTTATTTTCAGACAGAGAAATTGTTAGTTCGTTTTTCTGTTGTCACCATGCGCACCGCAGCGTCGCGAAATTTAAAAGAAGTTTAATAACTCATCTTTAGCTGCCAGAGTCAAATCGGTAATTACCTCAGATGAAGCAGGTACTGGCCTTTTTTATTAAAGTTACATTGTAATCGTACATATTCTCGCCTATGATCACATCATGATCAACTTCAGATGAAGGAACAATAACAAGATCTATTTCGAGTTTTAGTTCAGGAAATTCAAGCAGTGCCACAAGATACAGATACCTGTATCAATCAAGCAGTTAAATTTTTGGTTTATAATTATAATAGACATCGTCTTTAAGAGTTTATCATTTACATAGGAATTAAGGGGTTTAAGTTTACCCGTTTTACTTTCCCTTATTTGATGTTTTTTCCTATTTTGATGCCGGAAACAATTTTCTACACAATGTCCGAATCTCTTACAGTATTTGCAAGTCAATGTAATAGATGACGACGTCGATGGCTCAACATCTTGATTTTAAAAAGCACTCGTAAAAAAAAGATGCTTCGCTTTTCCACGAGAAAAGTAAGTTTTAGAAGAATAAGACGATCTTTTTCGTAAAGATTTCTAGTCTGGGTTTATGATAATCTGGATGTAATTCCACTTCTGATGTTAGATTTTATATAATTTATATTTTCTTTTTATGAAACAGAAACTAAAATTAAAGGGATGTCTCCAGTATCTATAGCCCAGTAAATTTAGGCCCAAAACAGGGTCGATGCGCCATAAATTCATAATCAGATGAAATTTTCAGGATTAGCTTCTAGATATGTGTATAACGAATCTTGAAAAGTTCCCTAATGTTTTATCCATCCAAAATGGCGGATCAAAAATTGCCGCTAAGCTGTTTTTGTCTTAGTTAACAAAAAATACTCCTAGCTTTGCAACAACGTCCTCTTTTTATTAATAAATTTTATTTTTGTTGAGGTTCCTTTTTCTAAAATAAAGAACACGCAGAGGAAAGAAGGACGCAAGAAAAATAGATAGGTAAAGGTAAAGGGAAAGTGCGCACGCGTTAGTCGACATGGATGGGAGCGGCTGATCACTGATCAGCTGATCGGTTCACTGACTTGGTTGTTTTAAAGCAAAGCCGATCCCGGCCATCAGTCGATCAGTCTTCAATCATCAGCCAAGTTTCCTTTCCTCCGGCGCTCGTTTTTGCCTTTTAATTGTTGTATACAGTTTGCGAAATGGCAGTTCTGATAAGAATTAACTGTGCAATTCACTTAGTAGCAGTTGAAGCCACATACCATGAAACCTGTTGCATCGCTTTTTTGACAAACCCTTACACTGAAAAAAACGTTGGAAGGCCATCAAACGAAAACACGAAGTCAGCTTTTGAGTACATATGTTAGATGGGAAAGATGAATGCCAATATTCAGTCCAAGAGCTGTTATCTAAATTGAAAAAAATTTCAGTTGAGGGGGAAGATATTTATAGCTACACCCAAGTGAAGAAAAACTACGGTGAGAGAGTTAAGGAAGTTGAAGGAAGAAGGAAACAATCTTCACATTCAAGGATGGCCGTAAGAAACTCCTCCATCAGGCATGGTACTAAAAGAGGAAAAAGCATGAACTTAAGGAGAGTAAGCGAATTGTTTTAATGGCAACCAAAATTATTAGGGAGGACAACCAGAGAGAACAAATCGTTCCCTCAACCTGAAAACATGTTGAAGGATTATACTCTCCTATACCTGAGATCCTGAAACTGTTAATTGAAGAAGTAACTAAATCTAAAACAATGAAGCACAAAGTAAAACAAAAGCAGACCATGGTCTGCCATTCAATTATTTCAATGACAAGACTGAAATATTTTGTATCCCCTCCTCCTCGCATCTGGAGTCTACTGCCTGCGTCATTTCCCCTTCCGAAAGCTTTTAGATATTCTGCACAGTTTAGGAGCATTTGCTAGCTATAGTGAGGTTTGGCGATTTGAATTCTCCTGCATGAGTGTGGCCTCTTCACAAACCTTGTCCCGTTTTACACCGTGAGAGTTCGATAATGCGCATTTCAATATCAGAACCTTGGATGGGCATAATACCTTCCACAGTATGGGTAGTATTAGGATAAGTATACCACCAGAAAAAATAGTTACTAATCCCAAAATCGCCAGGCTCACAGATTCTTCAGCAGAAAATTCTAAACTACCAAAACAAAAAGAGTGTTGGTCTTTCAGGTATGGTAGTGAAGACCATTTCACCCAACAAACAAGATGTCATGAATTTGGAGATGGCGAAGTTTCCTAACAATCTGTGGATCAGCATTAAACAACTGATTGACATTGTTGAAGTGGTTGCAGAAAATGGACATTTTTCTAAAACTGCCAGGTTGTGATTGCAGTAGTATATGGAACAGATTAAACTTATTGTTCTCTACATTCAAGCAGATGGAGTTGGGGACTGGGAATTACATTTGTATTGTATTAAATCAATGATGCTTTACATTCACGCAGCAGTCCACATTTGTGATGCAAAATGTACCCATTTATATGTCCAGCAAATGGGGGACTTGGAAAAAATGGACAGCACTGAATTCAAGAAATTTATTGAAGGCTATCTTACTACTCGCAGGAAAGACAGAGTATGAATGGAGTGGCACCAGATATGGTAATGGAACAGTCTCTAATGAAATCAATGAAAGCAGCAGGGGGAGTAACACAAGGCCGAAGAATAGCAGATTCTACTTTATCAAGATGGGTTTCTTCATGCCCTATAAACAGGAAGTATTAAAAGTCTTAGAAGATTTCTGTAAAGAAACTGTTGAATGTTAGCTTTCCAGACAATCATGAGATGATTCTGATTTGACAGAGCTTTTAAATTGGCTACTGCTTTACAATCTTTTCAATGATAATTGTGCTAAACACTTATTGATTAATATAGCTAGTGGGTTGTTTGCTGATGCTGAAAAGAATTGTGACAATGCAAAGAATGTTGGTGGAAAGTCACAGTCCTCCATTGCAGGAGGTTCCTTTGAGAAACTTAACTTTAGAGTGTTGCCAACCGGCGTTCAGCGTCGGGACGGAGGACGTCGGTTTAGCAGGCCGGGCTAGCTCAGGCAGAGTGTTGGCGAAGGGCGTCGTGGAGCGGTGATAAATTCGTGGGGCGCTCTGATAAGAGCACGGCCAGAATGTTGGAATCGACTCGAGCATCTTTTATGCGAAAAGGAAACGTGAGTTTCGTTTAAATTGCGATGAGTTAAATAAAATAAAATAAAGCGGCAGGGGAAAATAAATAAAATAAGTTAAAAATAAATGGAAATGAAATGAATAAATAAAATTAAACAAATTTAAGGTTTGGAATAGGTCCCGGAATGGCTTGAGCGCGGAGGTGTTGTCGGTGTCGAAGCTGCCGATGGTAGAGGAGATGTTGATACCCCGAGGAGTGCTGATGGAAGAGATGTTGTTACCTCGAGGGATGCTGGTGGAAGAGAGCGATTGCCGGAGGGTCCCCCGTTTTTATGTGTCGGCGTTGATCGCCCTCCGACAATGTAGAAGGGTTGCAACCCCCCGATTGGTCCACTTGCGGGTGAGTGGAGGGGTTGGCTTGGGCACTCGGGGGTCTGCGCACCGCGCCCGGTAACAAGAGGAAAAAAAGAGTTATGCCAATAACTGCCACAAACGATGCAGCGCTCAAATCAAATGAAAATTTACGAGATCATCACAAATATGAATTAGTCCCTCAACCTTCCTCACTCTTTGATGAAGTTCCAGGAACATCACTGTACTTTTTACAATACCAATCAACTAACTACGAAGAAAAATGCTGCAACATAACCAAAACACAAGAAGTTATTGGATCAATAAAGGATGCTCTTCTCTTCTTGCACACAGTGACAAGATGCGACACAACATCTGCAGTATTTAGAAAGGGGAAATCTGCAGCTTTCAAGCTGATAAAACAAAATCACAAACTGGATGGAGATGGTTCATGAAGGAAGGTAGTTTGAACGCTTCCCGCAATTTCCGAAGAACTTAGATATGAGGAAAAATATCAAACAAGGCAAAAAGTGCTTATCGGCCATCAATAACCCGTCATTTCGGATCCAAGCCCACATGGAAAATTAGGAGACTTTTCAGGATTTGTTCTACATGTAAAGAGAAAGCAATCCTGGAATTTTCAGTTAGTTTGGCGTATAAAATCCTGGGATACTAGTCAAGAACTAGACTGATTCAAATTATTCTTGTATTTAGGCATTTGTGCCTTCCTTCTCATCACTTTTTTTATGAAGTATTTAGAAAAAACCTTGAGATTAAGAAAAAAACTATGTGATATCTAGTGGTCCTTACATCTATCTACTACATATAAAAATGGCACCCAACATAGGGGCAATTTCCAACATCTTAATCACTATAATTTGGAAGTAAATCTAACAATCTAATTTATACTATCCTTGTAAAGGTAAATACCAGTAAGGACGAAGTAAAGAAATAAATACATAGTGAAATAAACAAGATGTGATTAATCTGCCAAGTTTATCAAACACATTTGATCTTTCTATTCGATATATTCATTCTTGATCCAATATTGGGAATTTATGAATTCAGTTGTCTCTATGTTTGTAAATCTCAAACGCTGCTAATTACCAGATATCTACTAATTACAATGTTGTTTCATATAGAGAAACAAAAACAAAAAACTTGAAAACTTTTATTGCTAAATCTATTTATGTTAAAGGCTTTTGCTCATTTGAATATTTTGTGTTTTCTTTACTATCTTCTTTTATATCATTGCTTGCAAGAGTTTGCAGTTCTTTTTGCAAGGACTTTCCTTTAGCCGATAAGACCGATTCGGAAAGACATCGATGTACAAATGGACTTATAGTATCAGGATCAACTAACGTAGCAGCGTCCTTGGTTTCTGTAAACCAACTCACTGGTAGTCCGACGATTAAGGATAGCACAGTTCCTATTACAACATAATAATGAATGGATATTCTGTACAACCAAAACACTTCATCTGATGGATTTACACTTTCAGGGATGATTCTGTAAATTTCATTCGTTATTAAAAAGATAATAACGGGAAAAAAAATTGTTACGTTTGATTTGCTTGCTGTAAAGTTTCATTGCATCCATATGTGTATAAAGGTTTTGTGGGATACTTGATATTACCGTTCCAAATATTGATTTGATATTTGATAACAATCACTGTCATAAAAGAAAGGGAAAGCAGCACTCCAGCTAGGGCTCCCTAAAATACATAAACTTAATAACATTGCATTAAATTTTGCTTTTGCTTACCTTCTTGTTTGCAAATGGGAACAGCATTCCCATTGTAAAAGCGCCAAGAATTGGTCCTAGTGTGGCGCCAATAAGGGTACCCATTAATTCTATTAGAGTTCCCAGTTTGTCAATGATGAATATCATGCCAACACTTAATAATCCTATTACGGCAGTAATAATTTTCATAAATGTGCTGGCTCTATTTTCAGCGGTATTAACAGGTAAATGTGATTTGATAAAGTCGTTGTATACGATTCCAGATAAGGAGTTCAGGTAAGTTGAAAGGGTGCTGCAATATTCTATTAAGTATAAATATTTGTTTATAAAAAATTAACAGAAAACCACATGATTAATTACCTCAACGCTGTACTAAATAATCCAGCGGCGAACAATCCACTTAGTCCAGGAATTTGATTTGCAACGTCCAAAACGTAATAAGGCAGTATCTGATCTGCTTTTCTCATATGCCCAACAGAAATAGGATCGCAGTCATAATATTTCGCATAAATGATAAGACCGGAAAAGCAACAGATAATGTTGGTAATTTGTGTAAGTACGATAAATATCACCAAAACCCTGAATATGTTTTTAACGTTAGAACTACAAAAGTTAAATCAAGCAAAAACTATTTCATACTTTCTTGCGTCACTCAGAGACGGCACAGCTAAAAAACGCTGAGCTGTAGCTGGACTAGTACCAACAAATGAAATCCAACCAAATGTCGAACCAATAATGACGGTCCAGAACGTATTTCTAACTGTTGGATCAGGATTGAAACTAAAAATACGAGATCTGTTCAAAAAGTATCGCAAATTTTGAATTTCCGCGGGTTACGTATATTCGATTTTCGATTTTTTTGTGGCGTTATGTTGGTACTCATGTTCCTCACTTATGCCGACAAGTTCGGCCATTTTGAATGTTCAGTTAATTTTTGACAGCTGTTTTGCTTGGACGTGTTTTGGTTCGTCTACGATTTTTGCCTATTCCAAAAAATGGATCAAAGAATCTGTATCAAATTTTGTGTGAAAAACAAAACTAACTGCGCGGACGCATTCCGAATGTTGACTGTGGCATATGGTGAAGCTACCTTGGACCGAAGCAACGTTTATCGGTGGTACAAAATGTTCTCAGAGGGCCGTGAAGATGTGAACGACGAAGAGCGTGCCGGACGCCCGAGCACGTCAACAACAGCCGAAAACATTGATGAAGTGAAGAAAATAGTATTGGCTAATCGTCGAATCACCGTTAGAGAAGTTGCTGAGGACCGAAACATATCGATTGGCTCGTGCCATTCGATTTTTACCAATGATTTGGGCATGAGACGGGTCGCCGCGAAATTCGTACCAAAATTGCTCAATTTAGACCAAAAACAGCATCGCATTAACATTGCTAAGGAGCTGTTTGACGTGGAAACCAAAGCTCAATCATCCCAATGGAAGCTGTCGCACGAGCCAAGACCGAAAAAAGCGCGCCAAGTTCGGTCTAATATAAGGTTTTGCTTACAGTTTTCTTCGATTGCAGGGGCGTGGTGCATCACTTCTTGCCATAGGCTAGAACGGTCAATAAGGAATATTACCTGCAAGTTATGCGCAATTTGCGCGAAGCAATCCGCCAGAAACGCCCGGATTTGTGGAAGAACAAAAATTGGCTTTTGCACCATGATAACGCCCCTGCTTTTGGCCAAAAACAACACACTAATAATGCCGCAGCCACCGTATTCCCCAGACCTGGCCCCCCTGTGACTTTTTCTTGTTCCCGAAACTGAAAAGGCCCATGAAAGGACGACGCTACGCTACGATTGAGGAGATAAAGACGGCATCGAAGGAAGAGCTGAACAAGATCACAAAAAATGATTTTTTGAAGTGCTTCGAAGATTGGAAAAAAACGTTGGCACAAGTGTATATCTGATGGGGATTACTTTGAAGGGGACAAAATAGATATTCATGAATAAATAAATAATTTTTGAAAAAACACAAAATTCGCGATACTTTTTGAACAGACCTCGTATAGCAAATAATCACATGCTCAAGTTTGTTCTATAAAAATAAAATCGCTCACTTGAAAAATTCAATTCTATCGCCCTGTTCTGCTCTCTCCCATATAGATCCCAATCCACCAACTGAGATTGTGCCCATGACGAAAACAAAACTTAACGTGCATAACGTGACAGATAATTGAAGTGTATCTGCCCATACAACTGCTTTTAATCCTCCGATAGTAGTATAGAAAATACAAAGTAGAGACATAACTACTGCAATTAAGTGCAAGTTAAAACCAGTTACTGAAAGAGAAAGAAATTAAAGAAAAACATTTTCTTAAATTTTGACAACTTACCTTGATTAAACGCTAATGATGGCGCATAAATAACTACAGGTAGAAAAACAATATTGTTTACAGTAAACAAGCAAGAAGCAATGGCTCTGATACTCTTATGAAATCTTATTTCGAAATATTCAAATATCGAAGTGACTTGAAGTTTCCAAAAAACTGGCAAATAAATGAAATTAACAGCAAAACCCATTATGATAGGAGATATCGTTATTAGCATAAATAATGTTCCATGTAGATATATTTCCGCCGGCATGGATAAAAGTGAAAGTCCTGATAGGTTGCTAAAATAAAAAATAATATAAAAGACACTTTCTTTTGTGAGTTTTCCGGATTTTACCTTGCCACCAAAGACATTGCAACTGGAAAAACCTTCATTTCTTTACCACCAAGAAGATAATCCGCAGCTGTTCGTTGTTGTTTCGAAAAATAACCATAATAAATACCAACGGCTAAGCTCAAGCTAAACATTAATATGAATAAAATGTAGTCTACCCACGAAAGGTTTAGAAAATTCATTTTGAGACTTAGGTCAGAAAATGAATAGATATGCGCGCGGACGCTTAAAACTCCGCGGTTAGTACTCGACAAATAATTTCTGAAAGGGACCGCGCTTGGAGTGCGGTCTTAGAAATGGTTTTAATGAACGGATGCATTTACAGGCTGCAATTGTGGCGTTTAAGAACTTAAATGCAAAGATTGGAGCAGAATAGTCGATGTTCAAGTACGTGGAATCATTTTGCTATGATATGAAAAGGTTTTTATTTTGAAAATTACTTTAATGTTCACTATTAGTTTGAATAATAGCCATGTAATATCAGTGTATACTCTGTCAGCTGAGAAAATGACGAACTCGATTATGTCAAGGTCTACTATGATTGCCACTTAAAATAATGAATGCAAGTCTATTATTACTAGTAGGAAACACTTAAATAAAATGTTTAATTTTAGTTAAATGTTGTTAAATCCTCAATAAATGCTTTTAGGAATTTCTTCATTGTTTTCTCAAATAAGTCGGAGTTTAGCCGCTAAAAACTATTTTGAAAAAAATTTATTTTTGCTTATCGTAACATAAAAAATTAAAATCTTTGAATACCTAACAACCAGGCCATTATAAGCGGTCATTATAATTCATAACGCCCGTTTCACCATAAAAGCAACTCCAATGTCTTTAGCAACGCAAAGGCTGCTACTTTTACATATTACTATTATAAATTCTATTTTAACACTTTTCTTTACTTTTATTTACTTTGGCAATAAAAATACATTTAAGCAAAGTTGCAAATTATTTATCAATATACAGTCTATTCAAAGTTAAGTCGGCACTATTGCTAACTTTGTTGTTGTTAGAGATAGAAAGTAGGTTAAATTAGCAAATTAGTAGTATTTCTTCTGCTCATTACAATGGTGAAATCAGTAAAACAATTAAGCATCGCATTATTGAGTTATTCAAAAAAATAGTAAATTTTTAAATGGAACGCCCTGTATATTTTTGTACTAGTCAAAAGAAAACTAAATTTTGAACACAAATTGTTTTTTGTCCCATTGGTCTAAAATTAAAAATGAACAAGATATTTCGGTTTTGAAGTGGATGCTGTCCCAGGCGTGGATACAGTTCTCCATACCAATACCAAAAACAGCCTGAGAAATACGATACAATCGAAACTAACTGCTGCTAACTGATATATTAAAAGTTAGATTATTTTCTGCTAGAACACATTTTCTATCATAAGATGGTGTAAATTGTAACGGGAAAATGCTCAAAAGTATGCACAAGTCCCGTCCAGACCAATGGTAGATGTTAAATCCCGTAGCTCATGCCGCAGATGGAGTGGATTCTCAAATAAACTTGGCTAATCTCTCACAAAGAGAAGCTCACCGTTTTCCAAAATTCTTATTAAACTAATAGATGGTCGTAAAAGAGGGCGCCAGCAGTCGTAGATCGAAGGGTTCTGATGATCGGTCACGCGACTACGCGTGAATCCGACACCCTGGGTATAGGCTTCTTGCGAAACCTCACCCTGTGTGTAACTTACCTCGTGGAAGCTTTATTAAAACTCGCTTTAGCGTTTCACAATTGAGACTCAACACAAACAAAAAACTATATAAACACGTGATTTGTCTTGATCAATTTTGACAAAGAAGTCCTCTGAAGACTTCCTTCTTTTCCAAAAAAAAAGATCCAAGAAAGAAATACCAGGTTGATATTTACTTCTCTCTTGAACAAAGGTATCTAGTCTATAAATGAAATTTGGACTAAGCACCACCGTGCTTTTTAATAGCAAAACGAACAAAGTAACGAAATTAACGCTGCTTATCTGGACCAGAGATCAACTTACAAAAAAAAGAACACAAAACGTAAATAATCGACCTTTCTTATATTTATTAAAACAATAATAAAAATGGATTAAACACACACAAGTAAGAATATAAAAATAACAAAATAACACTGCAAAAGAATATCAATAAAGGGTATGAATTAATATTTTTACTGGAGAACAAAGTTGATACACAAATAAGAAAATAAAAGTAAAAAAAAACAAGTTATTACAATAAACAAAAAGAAAATTGTAAAAGGGGGGGGAGGAAAATCATCTTAGGGGAGAGTTGGGGGCCGAGTCCCAACGCCTCTAGAGGCCGGGACCGGCGAAATCGGTATGATTTCTTCCTTGTAACGCGACAGGACGTGATCGCGTCCTGGCACTTTGGACTATGCATCCAGCGATTCGAGTCTAAATCCCGCTTAACCGAAAAGACTCGGTTTATGGAAGACCAAAAGATGACAGACGGTCTCCCAAAATGACCCACCAAACGCCCTACTAACCACCCGAAATGCGTTCGTACAAAAAAAAAGAACCAAAATAGAGGAACACTCGAATCGATAACTTCAATAAGAACAAAACCTGAAGAAAGAAAACCTAAACAAAAAAAAGAAAAAAGTAACGATCTAGGAAAGACCAAAACAAAAGCAAAAACAAAATCGAAATCAAAAACATGAACACGAACAAAACTAAGGCTCTTTTAGGAGGACTGAACGATAATTCACTACACTAAAAAAGGTTTCGATAACCAGACGATACTCAAAAGTTTCAGCCAAAGCTGATTATTCCCAAAACCTGACTACTATAAAACAAAAGATAAATGTGATAATGACTCCACACTGACATTGGAAGGCCTATAACGACTCAGCACAAAAGAACTTCGTACTAAACCGGGTTAATTATTTGGCCCACCACGGGCCAAAAGGGGTCTAAAACCCAAACGATCACAAAGATCACCACTAGGGGCCTAAAGCCCAAAACGACCACAAGGTCACGATACTCCAACCAATGCCGTACAAAAGATAACACAAAAAGATAACACGACGAAACTCTTCCATCATTGATTTTTGGAAAAGAAGGAAGTCTTCAGAGGACTTCCTTGTCAAAATTAATCAAGACAAATCACGTGTTTATATAGTTTTTTGTTTGCGTTGAGACTCAATTGTGAAATGCTAAAGCGAGTTTTAATAAAGCTTCCACGAGGTAAGTTACACACAGGGTGAGGTTTCGCAAGAAGCCTATACACAGGGTATCGGATTCACGAGTAGTCGCGTGACCGATCATCAGAACCCTTCGATCTACGACTGCTGGCGCCCTCTTTTACGACCATCTATTAGTTTAATAAGAGTTTTGGAAAACGGTGAGCTTCTCTTTGTGAGAGATTAGCCAAGTACATTTGAGAATCCACCCCATCTGCGGCATGAGCTACGGGATGTAACATCTTCTATTGGTCTGGACGGGACTTGTGCATACTTTTGAGTATCTTCCCGTTACATATTCTTCTAGGGGGCATTACGTCAGCCGCCAATTTTCCCACCTGAGTGAAACCTTACCAAGGCGGGGTTGTTAGAAGGTTGGAGTACTTGATATTATTTTTGCTTTGGAATGAGATTTGTTGACTATCTGATCGGTATATTGAAGATGGAAGTTTTGGACAAGAATCACTTCTTCTTGACGAAGTGGAAAACGTTTCTGGTTAAGAGATGGTGATCTATGTTGATATATTTTGAGTCAAACTGTGGAACTCGCTGTGTATTGCATGATGGGGGTAACATTGTGAACAGTGACTTCAATTTCAGAGTCATTAGAGAGTATGAGATTACTTTTTGAGCAAAGTCATAAACCACTTTTTCTGTGCAGTTTTTGATCACTAGGTAATGCATAAGATGCTTAATTAAGTATTCTTAAACTATTTGTAATAAATATAAGGATTATTGAGTGTAAGACTATACTGGTAGATTAGAATTCTGATGAGTAACTATAACATATTTATATTTTTACAAACTTAAAACATACAGAAATATTTTTGGCATCGGGCCAAATTTAAACGTGCGTCTTTTGGTTAAAAATCTTCTATGCCAAAGTAATATATTAATCTATAACTTAATTTGTATTTGGGTATCTCATGCCTTCTTTATCATCTTTGTTAATATTTTTCGTTACAAGTGTATCTAATTCCTTTTGTAGTGGCTCTTCTTTAAAAGATAGAACTGACTTGGAAAGAAACCGCTGCACAAATGGACTTATAGTATCAGGATCAAGTAACAAAGTTTCCTTGGTGGCTGTAAACCAACTTACTGGCAATCCAGTAATTAGTGATAATGTAGCTCCTATTAAAACATAATAGTGAACGGATATTCTGTACAACCAAAACACTTCAGCTGACGACTTTTCATTTTTAAGGGTTATTCTGTAAATTCTATGCTATTAATATGATAAAAAAAATAAAAGAGTAACTAGTACGTTTGATTTCCATGAAATAAAGTCTCGTTGCATCCATATGTATGTAAAGGTTTTGTAGGATATTTAATATCACCATTCCAAACATGGATTTGATATTTGATAACAACCATTGTCATAAAACTCAGTGAAATTAACATTCCTGTCAGGGCTCCCTAAAATAAATCCAAAAATTCAACAGTCGTGTATTGGATTTTCTTTTTACCTACCTTTTTGTTTGCAAATGGGAACAACATCCCCATTGTAAAGACGCCAAGAATTGGTCCCAATGTAGCCCCACTAAGAGTGCTCAGTAATTCTATCAGAGTTCCCAATTTGTCAATGATGAATATCATGCCGACACTTACTAACCCTATTACGACTGTAATAATTTTCATAAATGTGCTGGCTCTGTTTTCGGCAATATTAACGGGTAACAGTGATTTGATAAAGTCGTTGTAAATGATTCCAGATAAGGAGTTTAGGAAAGTTGAAAGAGTGCTGGAATATTTGATTATTGTTTGCGTGTATAACTTACATTAAATTAATTACCTTAGCGCTGTACTAAATAATCCAGCGACAAACAATCCGCTCAGTCCAGGAATTTGATTTGCAACATCTAAAACGTAATACGCCAGTATCTGGTCCGCTTTTCTTATACCTCCAATGGAAAGAGGATCGCAATCATAGTATTTAGCGTAAATGATAAGTCCAGAAAAGCCACATATTATTTTGGTTATAACGGCAAGCGCTATAAATATCACTAAAACCCTGAAAATTTGTAAACAATTACAATTACAATATTATAAATAAGGATTGTACTACCTACTTTCTTGCTTCACTTAAAGATGACACAGCTAAAAAACGCTGAGCTGTAGCGGGATTAGTACCTACAAACGAAGTCCAACTAAATAACGTTCCGATAAGGACGGTCCAGAATGTATTTCTAATTGTTGGATCAGGATTGAAACTAACCACAAAGCAAATAGTCACAACTTAAAGGTGTTATTTTATAAAACTAAAATTACTTACTTGAAAAATTCAATTCTTTCACCTTGTTCTGCTCTTTCCCATATAGATGCTAACCCTCCAACTGAAATTGTGCCCATAATGAAAACACACCCTAACGTGCATAACGTGACAGATAACTGTAGTGCATCAGTCCATACAACTGCTTTTAAACCTCCAATGGTAGTATAAAAAATACAAAGTAAAGACATAACTACTGCAATTATGTGCAGATTAAAACCGGTTACTGAAAGAAAAGGAAATTAATGAAATTTTTGTTTAATTTGACAACTTACCTTGGTTAAATGCTAATGATGGTACATAGATAACCACTGGCAAATAAATAAAATTGTTTACAGTAAACAATGAAGAAGCAATAGTTCTAATACTCTTATGAAACCTTATTTCGAGGTATTCAAAAATCGTAGTGACTTGCAATTTCCAAAACACTGGCAAGTAAATGAAATTAACAGCAAAACCCATTAAGATAATTGATATCACTAGAAGCATAAACAATGTTCCATGTAAATATATTTCTGCAGGAAAAGATAAAAGTGAAAGTCCTGAGAGGGTGCTAAAATATAAATTAATGAAAACGACACTTTTGAAAGTTTTTCAAATTTTACCTTGCAACCAAAGACATTGCGACTGGAAAACTCTTCATTTTCTTTCCACCGAGAAGATAATCCGTCGCTGTTTTTTGTTGTTTCGAAAAACATCCATGGTAAATACCAATGGCTAAGCTTAAGCCAAACATTAATACGAATAAAGTGTAATCCGCCCATGAAAGGCTTATAAAGTTCATCTTTCGTTCAAAATCTCAAAACGAGTGGCGCGGAAATTATAATTATATATAATCAATTAGGGCAGTAGATAACAATTAAAAAGTACTACTACTAAGAATTTATTTTATATCTATCTTTATGAATACTATAAACGACGTAAATACATGAATTGTATATCTAAATATCTAAATATCTAAATCTTTTGTTGTTTGCCTACTTAATCGCCACAATAAACGTGACTAGAAATGCTGAAATGCAAAGTAAACAATAAAAAGCCTTATTAATAAAAGCCGGATTTATATGCACTATAATTTTCAAATATGCATCTAAAAATCCTAAACAAGCATTGAATATGCAATATATGCATCAGTGTTGAGCTTTTATTAGCTTCTTTTTATTTTAGGATTTATTTAGAGATTGTTTCACACTTTTATCCTTTCACTTTATTAGAAGGGTGTCTTCTGTTGTATCCAGAACCATAACTTTATTCCAGCAAAAGGACAAACTTGACAATACTGTCATACATTCCAAACTTTGAAGTTCCGAATGATTCAAATTATTGACTAGAATTTCTTATGTTTTTGCAACATTTATGCGCATGCCTATGTCACCTTTGCCTCCATATCACGAAAACTCTATGCTAGTAGGCACCGATCGTCAGCAAAATCAAGATCTCCTAGGCGCTTATTGAATCCCCACTGTAGTCTTCTGTTTCGATTGGTGGTTCTTCTCATCATTCTGTTTAAAGTTATAATAAAAACGATAGGAAAGAGCAGACATATTCGTTACGTGCAAGACTGGAATTAGTGACCCATCGATATACGCGATCATATATAAAATCGGTATGCTACCTGTAATACTAGCTTTTGAATATCGAAACCGAGTCGTGAGTAAAAAAAAACTTAGAATCGGCAGTAGACGGTAGTATTGATACGAGAATCTCTATTGGTTTCGGAATCGAGAGGGCGCCAGCCGTAGTAGAAAATCGGTGACCTAATTTCGAAAGGGAGACTCTGCAGCTCATCTCCGTATCTAGGTCAGCAGTAGACGAGATGCTTATCTCGGACGCTATATAAGTAAACGGAATCGAGATTGTACTGCACTCTCTTAAGATACTTACGCTCCCAATGAGGGATTAAGCTCATATTATGTCAACGTCCCTTGATTCCGGAGCCGCTGATCACTGAAACCATCTTTGTGTATGCTAATATCACAACTAAAGCCAAAAGGTAAGTTAATAACATCTATTAGCATGCTATTAAATCGGTACAATCAACAAATTACAGCAGTCCTGGTTCACACTGCTTGAAAATCGTTTTAACATAAACACATATAACGAAAAAGGTAAATACATAAAAGTACACGTTAAACAAGTAAACATGAGATAAACATGGCCACAATAAGTTCTTTAATATGCACGAGCCATCGGTCAGGCGCATTGCATAGAACACCGGCAATATGAAGGCTACATAAAGTCTGAATAATAAGACATTCGGGGATATTAGAAATTCTGTTGTCGCTTGTGAAGGAAGCACACATGAAATACAATGTAAAATGCAAATAACAACGATAATGTTACTGGGGTCGTCAGCTCCAGGTGTTTTGCACTTAGCTTTGGATCCAGATAATTGTTTAAATAAATCTTTAAGAAAGACAAATTTCACAAAGTTATAAAACAACAAGAATTTACTTTAACAGAGCCTTGCATGGATAAACTAACAAGGCAAGAATTAAATTAATAATTTTGTATGTTTTATCTGTATACGATTAAACTAATAAAGATCAATAACCTTTTGGAACTGAAAAGTTACGTTAAACATGGCAAATAACTGATTCCTCTTGAATAATCATTATTACAAAGTTTCTCACCACTGCGAAATGATGCCTCGAACTTTTCACTACTGTGAAAGAACATCACAAGGTTTTTCACAAATGTGAAGCGATGTTACAGTAACGTGAATCTTAGGTTATTTTTATCCAAAGCAATAGATGATGAGGCGATGGAATACAGCTACGTTAGCAAGCAACTACTTTCGCAGTTGACAAGTTTGATGCGCCAACGTCAGCTTCTTCACGAGATACAGTTTTAAAAATAGTAGAATTATTTACCCTAATACTGAGACTATCCAATAGAGATCCAAATTTATGGCACTTATTACACTTAATTCACTGCACTGGTTTACACAAGATTTCTCTTATGACTAACACATTAAGTTTTCCAAAGACGGACGACATTCACATACATTCTTAGATTGAAGGTAGATGTTGACTGTTTTTAAAGAGCAAAGCAGTACAAAACTCGTAGAGATTCGACGGAACGATACAGATACAAGGAACTCGATAACAACGCTAGTTCCTTCGGAAGAAATGAAATAATAAGAGAGGCAGTACGGTAATTCAACAAATTCGATGTGAATTTAGTTTGGTAGGTCCGCCTATAAGGCGAGATTTGATTTACGCACTAATGGCAGTACATTCCAAGGACTGTCAATAAATATTTAACGCTGACAGAAATAATTTGCGTCGTGCACACTCAAGCTGTTTTTTACCTACGTGGAATAGATCCCGATATCACGCGAAATTCTCTAAGTTCCAAACTTTCACACACGATAAACACGGGGTGCGCGTGTGTTGCTTGCTTGCAGTCTTTCATCGAACTCCTAAACTTTCAATCGAAATGAAGATTCTTCAGCCCCCAGAGGGGTGAGTCCAGCAGATTATTGGCTGATCAGGATTCATGACATCAAGACCTCTAATAAGATAACAAGGTGGTGAGGTGGTTTGACCACAAATCCGAGCATTGTCCTGTTCAATTAACAGAACAAACATAAAAATAAATCTTGTCCTGGCTAGGCAAATTGTCAGTTTTATGATCTAAAGAAGCATAAAACTAAAAGATAAAAGGACAAGATTTCTTCGAAATAGGATATTTAAATTTATAAAAATTAGAGGTAATTTCAACAATATTGCTTCTCAGAATACAAAAAAAACATTTTATTAGAGAAAGAAATAATATTATCAAGTCCTAAATCTACCAATATAAAAGAACGTTAAACAGCAGGCTTTTATTTTAGAAGGAAAAAATAAAATATAATTGCTAAGGAAAATAACGTTCATATGTATATAAGGAATGGTTAGCAATAATAAAGAAAGATTTTGTCATTTATGAATTTTCATAACAAGTTAAGAAAAGATTTGATTATTTTTGAATTTTCATAACATCTTTTTTTACTCATATTTCATAGTTATAGGTTTGGTTCCACCTACGAAGCATAATTTTTGCACATAGCTTGGATCATTTTTATTATCTTTCGATGAATTCCAAATTGTTCCATTGACTTTCACAACTTTTCTCTGTTCACCAAATCCAAAGCCTTTTCAAAGTCGATAAACGGTAAACAAAGCGGAGATTGGAACTCCACCTCTTGCTCAGTGATGATTCTCAGAGTGCTGATCTGCTCCGTGTAAAACCGCCCTGCTTGAAACCCAGATTTTTCCTGCCTCAAGCACCTCTCCACATACTCTGCTATACGATTCAAAAGGATCTTGCAGAGAATTTTTCTAGATACCGAAAGCAGTGCGATTCCTTTCCAACAATGGCAATTAGTTAGGTCACCTTTCTTGGGAAGCTCAATGAAAACTCTTTCCATTCTGTAGGCGTCGTTTCACTATCTCACATTTCTTTCAACAGCTGACAAATCTAGATAAGCTTTCAGTGTCTCTACTGATATGTTGTCAGCTGCAGGAGTTTTTCCTAATTTAAGCTGACCAATTGCTTGAACTATTTCTGCTCTGGATAGGGGTGTCGTAGAGATGCCCTGGATTTCTTCAAATTCCCTTTGTTCCTCCTTTATTTTGTCAGTCAGGCGTTGCGGATTTAGAACTTTTTGGAAGTGCTGCTTCCACAGTTTGTTTTGCTCGCTTTTGTATTAAGAAGTTCACCTGTTTTCTTATTTACAAGATCCTATACAGCTTTTTAGAATTACCAGTATTAGCTGCTTGCTGAGCACTATCGGCTGGCTGATTAACACAGTGTCTTTCAACTTTTCTAATTTTTCGTTTCACTCTTTTATTCAGCTTTGAGAATATCTTATTAGCCTCCGCTTTTGCTTTTATCTTATCCTCTATTATCTTTCACGCATCTTCTAACACTCATTCTTGTCTTCTGTTTTCCCTATATCTCAACGCTCTTTGGCAACTGTAGCCCAGGAATTATTTTACCCCGAACACTTCTCCCTCGGTTTTTTCTGTTGCGAGGACATCAAACTGATTCATCAATTCCAGCTTGAACTCCCTCTTTATGTTTTCCATTCCAAGTTTGGACAAATTAAACTTTCGTTTCCGCGCCATAAACTTCTCTTGTATTACAGAAATTTTAAGTCTCACCTCGGCTTTGACTAGGTGGTGATCCGATTCGACGTCTGCTTCTCTCCTATTTCCGACATCTAATAGACATCTTTATTTCTTACTAATGACTATCTGATCGATTTGATTTTCAGTTCTATGGTCAAATGATACCCGTGTCACTTTGTGACAAGTTTTATTGAGAAATAACGTGCTTCCAATGACTGATTTAAAACTTGTACACATATCAACCAACCTTTCTTCATTGTTGTTTATATCTCCTAATCCATGTTTTTCCATCACTGCCTCTATCCCTCTGTTTTGTCGCCTGCAGGAATGATTATATCTTTTTTTTAAATTTCTGTCATAACTCTATGTAACTTCACATAGAAAAGGCCGTTTTTTTCGCTGCTTTAGTAAAAGCGTAACAATTCGATAACGTAATTGGTCTTATTTAGTGTTAAATAGAGCTAGTATATAATTCTGTCTAAGATAGGCTTCCATTCATTTAAACTTATACCTTGTTTTCTTTATAAGTAGAATGCCAACTTCCTCCAAGTGATTTCTATCCGTCCTACCCGAATAAATAACAGCCTCATATCTTGTAATCTGGTTTCTCTAAAACCAGTGAGTGTAATCTCAGTGAGACTTAAGATTTCTAGTTCATAACGTTTCATTTTTCTTATCGCCTTATCACCTTCTCACCTACTACATAAATATCCAATTATGCAATATAAGAATTGCATCATCGCACTTAAAATTGTTTGAAATGCAAATAGATTTAAAAATAACTGGAATATAATGTAGTAAAGGTATCTGCAAGTGCATATAAATCCGGGTTTTACAGTTATTAACATATCATTTTTGTTTTTTATTCTTTGATGAGGTGCCTTAACTAAAGTTTTTTGATGTACAATTTGACGTTTTTATTATGTTTTGTAAATTTTGTAGCTTATAGTCTGTAATATGCAAACTTAAAAAAAGAAATAAATTGTTTAACATTATATTTTTTAGTAATAATTAATGAATGAATCTTTAATATCCATACAAATAATAACCAGTTTTCTATTGTTGGTATATTTTGTTTATCTTGCGAGACAATCTGTATTTACAAAATTTTATTTTAAAAAGTGCATTATTGTGTTTCGTTATTCCCAGACAAGAATCAGATCGGGTTGACCACTGCGAGAAAAATGTTAATAATTTAAACACAAAATTGTCTAAAAACAAATTTATTTCAGGTTACTAAAGCATGCAAGACTTCTAAGTGACAACTGACCTGAAGTTACATCTCTATTGCATTTTTATAAACTCAGTACGTATCTTTCAATATAATCTTTGAATTAGAAACATTATGGAACTTTTAAATTAGAATTTCGAATCAAAAGATTTGATTGAAGTTTGATTAGCATTCTGGAGGTGGTACATAATCAGGTATCGAGAGAATTGATTAACAATTATTAAGAAAATTTCACTGCGAATAAAGAAGATATTAATATGAATAATTTCAAAAGGCCAAGAAGCTGTTTTTGTGATTATCGGAGCTACTGGAATAGGATTATGTACTATTGTTTTTAGCCTTTTTATAAATAATAGTTATATTCTTCTAACTTGAGCCTTTAACGGACTAGGCGAGAATTTGGTTCTTTCATGTTGAATAACCACAAAAGCGGTCCAATGCGCGACTGGAGAAAGCGATAGGTTTGTCTTTATACCAATGAGACCTTGACTAAGAACTGCACCTATGGCAAAATCTAATGCGTCCACTGTGATATTAAATTCTTTAGAAAAATCTGGATATTGAAGGATGGGTTTGTTTAGAATATTCTATTTCAGAACTTCAAAGCTTTGGATGACACTCGGACTGTGTTCAATCTTGCTACCCTTTTGCGTAGTCATTAATGAATTTCTTATAATAACCAGTTATGCCAAAAAATGCTTTAATTTATCTTTGAGTAATTGGACGTTTAAACTTTTGAATGATCTCAGTTTTAAATGGGTCTGATTTTATTCCGTTTTCCAAAACAATATGCCCAAGAAATTTGATTTCTCTGTAGAGAGATTCTGACTTGTTTAGTTGAATTTTGAGATTAGCATTTTTAAGTTTTTCAAAGACCCGTTTTAGATTTTCAAGATGTTTGGTAAGACCTGAGCCAAAATAATGATATCGTCCATATACACGAAACAACAGTTTCCTATCAAATCTCGAAGGACATTGTTCATGGCACGTTGAAAGGTGCTAGGGGTATTTTCTAAACAGAAAGGGCATTCTTAGATATTGTTTGTTTTAGAAATACTTCAATTTGATAAAACCTTAACTAATATCTAACGTAGTGAAAAGGGTTGATTTGCCTAATTTATCGAGAATTTCTTCAATATTCGACAGAGGATATTTGTCACCTATCGTCTTTTCATTAAGATTGCGATAGTCTACAACTATCTCCATTCCTTTTGACCACTAGCGTCCAATTTGTTTGGTACAATCAAAATGGGGCTTGAATGCGGGCTGTCTGATTCGCGGATGATATCTTTGTTTGATAATTTGTTAATTTGGTTTCTTATTTCCTCTTTATGACATTCTGGATAACTATAAGATTTTGTATAGACTGGGTTTATAACTTCGACTTCTGCTGTTTTATTGTTAATAATTTGGAATTTGATTTCGATATTCTTTGCTACGTCTTCGATATATGGAGTTACATATTTTCTGTCTTATTTAAAAGGTACGGTTACACAAACTTTTAATTTTCCTGGAACATCTAGAATATAATTATTTGAATAATAACGATCAGTGTGAAGTCTAAATTTGGAAAAAAAATCGAATTTCGCTGTCCGATAGTTTAATATCAGCGCCAAGTTTACTAAGTATATCCATACCAATAATTTCGTCCAAGAAATTACATATGGTAATCTAGAATTTTGAAAGGTAAGACTTCGTTACAATTATAATTCTGAAAGAGGGGAAAGTAAATTTCTTAATACTATACAGGGTGTAGATTTGATATACGCACTATTAGGGATTTTGCAAATATTGCAATTTTAATGTTTTTCCCACTTTTTGAAAAATTAACATAAAAATAATAACATGTACAAGTATACTGTTCTCTTCTCTATAAAATCTTACATACACATTTGTTTTAAAATCACTGGGAAAGCAAATAATTAAAAATGCATGAAGCAATTCTACTGATAGACGACGACTAAATGTCTTAACGCTATTACGCCTGACAAGTATGCAACTTATGTTGCGTGTATTATACCCCTTCTTGTGTGAGCAGCATTCGAATTTATTTTCAAGATTCGAGTATTTATAATGATTCTGAATTTTGAATTTAAAAATAAGAATCTCAAAGGTAAAAGTGTCGTTCAAGTTTCATGTATAACTAGATATATAAATTTAAAAAGCTGCTTATTGTATGTTTAATTACTACGTTTTGAGTTTGTATTAAAATTCCTTCTAAACTGTCAGACGCTAGATAATTTATAGCTGTTAGTAGAATGACAAGATGCATTTCTAGTTATCTCTTGTAAAACTTTCCTTTTAACTACTTAATCAGGGGCTTTATGTCTGTCTTGAACACAGTTTGCTTAAGAGTAGGTATACTTGGTTTAAAACCGCCCATTCCTTGAATTTAGAAAGAGATCTTGAAGAATCGTTAACCCTTTTTAGTGCTTTTCGTGCTAGTTTGTTAAAATTTTGCGAATCTCGTAGCGCAGCTCAACTGATTGTATTTAGCCGCAAAGGAGCCAATGTAGAATCATTTTTCTTGATCACATCTGAGAACAGCAGCTCATTTTTAAAATTTGCCTTGAGAATTGTAGGATAGAAAACTTGTGTTAACAATACAAGTTTTAGAATACAAATAAAGATTTGTAGTTTCTTTGAATTATTGACACTACCGGTAAGTTGTTGAAGCGATCAAGAACAATTGTTCAGACTAAGAAGCTCATTTCTTTAAAATTGTATAAAGTGTTTGGCATTAAGAAAATGCTTATGTGTACCTTCTGAGTCTACCTTTATCAGCACAAGAAAATTGTTAACCATCATATAAGCTTACCGAGGTTATTTCTTAGTTGGTTTACCTGGAAAGTGTCATCCGTCACTGGCGTCCATTAAATCAACCTATTTCTCTATTTTGCCCGTTGAGAATGACTTGACAACTAGTTTTATAACCGAATTCACCCGTCGCCGACCCTTCAAGCTAGGCAAGCGGTACATTAGTGGTATGTCGATGGTAAGTTATTGCCGTGTGGGTCACTAAATCCCGTTTCTTCTATAACAAAATTGCAAATTAACATTAGGGCAGATAAAGAACAATTTAGGGCAAAAATTTGTTTTATTCCTGATGGAGTTGACAAAATGCTCACTCAGTGAAACACGTGGCGGGTCTCAATAACTTAACAGAAGCCGTGGATTTCTGGTGTTTACTATTCTAAAAGAAAGAGAGTACAGGAAACTTTTAACTATGGCGGTTTCTTAGATAAACTCCCTTTTAAATATAATGAGGTTAGGAAAATCGATATTGAGACCTTTCAAACTTTCTTTCTATAGAAAAGTTATAACGTATTAGTGTGTACCAAATCAAGTGCTTCTAGTATTTGTAAGGTTACGATAACTAAGGTTAGAACTACAAATATCCACAACCTGTTTGTATCTCTAATAGTTACAGTCTCACCGTCTCGCCTTTGAAAAGCGTCAAACCATCTTATGTAATCCCCAAAAAGAATGACCTTTTTAGCGTTAGCAATTGTTAGTCAATCACGATTTTCTTGGTAAACTGTAAGGTTGCTCTATAGACTTATGACATTTAGGTTTACCAAAATTAAAGTTTTTTCTATTTAAATTGACTTTCTTAAAAAATTAGATTGTTTCTGAATTCTAGCAACTCTAACTGTCGAGTTTGTTTCGAAGCCATCATATTTCAATGAGCTCTTTAGTTATTTCTTGTTCTACCATGTAAAAATTCTATTTTCATCGTATAATTATCTAAAAATCCTAAGTTCAATTTAAAAAGTATAAAAAGGGACGAAAATCATCTGTTATATTTAAAATCCACCCTACAGTCCAAAATCGATTCTGTGAATTTGAATTACCGCTTAAGATTTTTTGCACTTTCAATGCCTCATGAAGGGTTTTAACACACGATTAAATAGGTTCTTCATAACGGCTATGTAGATGACCACTTTTTCGTCTTCACTCTGGGCTCGCGCTTTCATCTTATTCCACAAAGACTCGTCGTAATATAAAAAGAAAAAATCAATTTTTAGTTTATCTACGAGCTGATCCCAAGGGTACAATGAATTTCTTACCGAGCAAAACCGAATTAAGACCTTGTCCTTGAAAATATCTAACGCTGACAGGAATAACTGTTTTTTGGAAACTCATCGGGCGATCTGCAACTCAGCTATCCGCTTCAGGAACCTAGCCAAAGTAGAAGGACACATTTCATCTCGTAACTGGTACATAGGTAGCCAATCCCCTAAAGTGATTACCAGAAGTAGCAAGAAAAGCTTCCGTGTCGGAGACATCTATATCTGTTTTCCAAGGAGCATAACTGATTACATGATTCATAAGAAAAACAAATGAATATAACCGGGGACGCCTTCCTCGGTTGAACGTGAAAGTGCCATTATCAAGCTCGAAATACCTTAAACCCAGGTCAACCATCTATCTGTAAGAAATGAGACAAAGGCTTTCGTTTATGATTACTTTTAGAAGGTAATTACCGAGTGACCGACTTTCTTTTCGGCGATGCCAAAAGACGATAAATCCACTAAAAGGAAATAACGCGAGAAACTCAGCTGTTCACGCTCCCCAAACATGTCCTCATGTCCAGTGATAGTCTCAGCAGTTGTCTGTCGTTCCGGCTCTGTTTTGACGAACCGCATCAAAGGAACCTCTTCTTCCTCTATTTCTATCATAGCTTGCAAAGCCCAACCTATCCATTCCCAACTTTCAATTTCAACAGCTCTTGTTTCTTGCCAAGAGGCTACAACTTACCTAACTTGCCCCTTAAATGCATATACAAGTTAGCCGTACGATTAAAAGTTTAACCTTCCAGTAAACTCGCCTAACCGGTTTTGGAACTTTTCTACTTTATTGCTACACGTTCGTAAATCTGTAACAACCTCGGACGAAAAATAAGGCTCCGCGATCTGTAAATTGTCTGTTTTCTGTTTTACTTTAAACAACCCCTGAAGGCTAGTTGATGTTTTGATAGTTTTGACCTTAGCATCCGCCATAGACTGGCAACCCTTAATTCTCAATCCGTAATAGACTTCTACATGAAGAAATTGGGAATCTATAATTTTATTGATTTGTAAATCTAAACCACTCAAGACTTTGTGGGTATAACCTCGTGCTCCTAGTTTTGGGCGCCAATTATGTAATGTGACCTTGCGTTATAAGTTAATTAACTCTAGATGAACTAGAATCTCTCTTAGTCCCAGGCCGGCTAAAAGCTCAGTTGGTTGCCGTAGGTGTGGATAGAGAAAGAGAGATCTCGACTCTGTATCAGATGAGCAACATCTTCACCATTTTGGAGTTGACAAAAAAAAAATTCAGATCACCGAAAATGCCAATGATTATGTAGAGACCAATACAAAAAGCATAGAGACATCTTGAGCGCAACTACAGCTTAATTAATTTTTGCACTTACAGACTCGAATCTACTGCACCATGGGCCCGAAGCGATTGCTGGTAACGAACAGTCTGCTCTCGCAAAGCTGTCGAATTTCAGAACTTACCAAATTGACGTCGAAAAGAATTATACCCTGTGTCTCGCTCGCTATGATAATATAAATTTGCAGAATTTGTCAAATCTACTTGATTAAAAAAATCGAGAAGGACTAAAACAGAAATTATAACCCATATCTTAGAGTGTATTCCTAAATATTAACACTCTCCACGTAAGAAAAAATTACAAAAAATACGAATACACTTCGAAAGCACGGATTAACAACTCTCATGTAAGAGTGACAACAGAATAACCGTTTTCCATTAAATTACTGCTTAGTACTTGAAAACGATGGAATTTCTCTATAGAAAAACATTTTCGGTTTAAATTGTTTTGTATTTGTTCACTATGCTGGTTTCCTGTATCCATAAAAAGGTAAGATACTCGTTTTGAATAATTATCGTCTAAAATTAATGTCGATTCTTTCATTAAACTATTAGAGACGTTCCGAGAGATACAAAACCTTAGGAGAATTCTTCTCGGATGTATGTAATCGAGAAATTTCCGAGAACGTTAAAATTGGAAATCATTAGATCTATTAGCAAAACCTGCTCATTGAAGATTTTCCATGGGTGTGATCCTCTAGGATAGATTGATGTTTGTATACAGAGAACATATTAAAGCAATTTGGTTTATGGTTTACAAATTCATTCTTATACTTACTGTTTAGTTATTTAAAAGTTTGAGTAATTTAGGTGTGAAATTAACTATTCCAAACTAGTTTTCATTTCTAGGTTAGATTTTACTTGTTGAAACAATTTCGAAATCTTGGTTAAGTTCTTCTCTTACAGTGCCTTATCCCATTCAAATGGTGTCGGCATTTCCGTCTTTTATTTTCTCTCGCCATTCCTTCCTGTCTAGAGCGTCTTCTCGTCTTCAACCTTTCTCTCGGAGATCTTTATTGGCCTTGTCCTTCCATTTTGTCTTCGGCCTCCCTCTCCTCTTTCTGCCACCAACCTTTATCTTCTCGACTTGGTCCTTATTCCTTTTTTCATGCCCAAATCATCTTAACCTGCTCTCTCAGATCTTTCTACCAATAGGCCCAACCTTTACTGATCCTCTGATAAGTTCATTCCTGATCATGTCTTCTGCGCTATTTTCCCCCCTAACACAACCATTCAAATCTCCCGGTAAGATCACTCTTTGACTCTCTAGTATTTTCATTAGTACTTCATCTGATTCTTTCAAAAATGTGTCTTTTTCCTCCAGTTTTACACTCATAATCCTGTCATTTTCCCTGCCTACATTACATGCTTTATTTTTTTAATTTCTTATTAACAACAAATCCAACACCGTCTCTTGCTCCGCTATACAGCATCTTATACCTTTTGGCAAGGCTTTTTGCCTGCATCAAGTCAACAATCTTTCTGCCCTTTCCATTCAACATTCTAACATTTAGGGTTCCAACCCTAACTTCACGCACTTTTTCTTTCTTCTGTGAAACTAGCTTCTTTATCCAAACCCGTCCATTAACAGCTCTCTCTGCGCATCACATGCGGGAGACGCCCTGGCAGTTATCGTTTCTTTAAAATCTTCCATTTCATGCGAGGTTTTGGCAGAGTTTACGACCGGATGCTCTTCCTGACGCCAACTCTCCCAATTTATCCGGGCTTGAGACCGGCACCTAAAGAGGCTGGCTTGCCCTCCTTAGTGACTGAATTGCAATTTTGGTTAAGTTATTATTATTATATCGCCTTTATTAATAAATTTTACATTCTAAACTTAAAATAAAAGAAAACTAAACTTAAGTACATGCAATCTAATCCCCTGGCGAAATTTAGCCAAAGGCTACTCTGTTTAACCAAGGGATTAGATGCAAAGCAAAAGAAAATAAAGATAAAAGAAATAAGTAATTCTGACTGCAGAGCAGATGATGAAGGGACGAAGAATTATTGCTTACTGAAGAGGAAGTGTCTTAAATTTCGTTTAAAAGTTTTTAAATAGAGACCTCGCATATTGAATGGCAAAGAATTATAAAACTTGACAGCATTGTATATAAAACTTCTCTGAAACAATGAAGACGTATGAAGAGGCATAGTGAGCATATAATTATACCGAGTATTTGCAGAGTGCACCTGTATCCCAGGTATCAATTCAGAACTAAGAGATGTAAAACTTTTTGTTGAAAGTAGGGTATATGTATACACTCCCAAATAATATTTCCAACGATTTTCCATGTTAAACCAGTCTAGGTCTGAAATTTTTTGCGTAACAAAGTCATAACAACGTAAATTGTAAATAAGTTGACAATACCAATTTTGCGTTATACATTTGTTTATGTAAAATTTTCTCAAAAATTTTAGATAAACAAGGTAAAATACTAATTATTCGCAAATCGGAAAAATTCTTTGGATTTGTAACTTTAGGTAGAGGATGTCCAACAGCACTTTTCCATGCAGACGGAAAATGATCTACTTCAATACAACAGTTAATAATATGGGTAATTAATTTATCAATGAATGGGCTACAGTATTTCAACATAATCAAAGAAATATTATCAGTACCTAAAGCGTTGGATTTTAAATTATATAAAATATCGTGTACTTCATTTACAGTAGCAACAAGAAAGGAAAAATGAGTATCAGAATTATAATTATTTAAGTAATATTGAATTTGGTTAATGCAGTTATTATTTGAAGACTGACTTGAGAAGCTGAAATAATCTCCAATCGAATTAGGATCAGCTAGGTGTGAGGGAATATTACGAGTAGTCGCGCTTTCCATAATCCGCGAGAATCTTTTTCCTTAGAGAATGTGTCTAGATATGCTCTTTTTTCTCGCCGTATACGATAGAAGCTACCGTAAAGTTCCTTAACTCCTTATCGTTACTAAATTTTTTTGATAACGTCATTTTTTAAAATTTTGGTTTAATAATTAGAAAATAGAACTTAAAAGGAGCTGATGCTTTTTGTTATGCATTTATGAAGTGAAATATAATAAAACTTATGTTGGTTGGTTGGCTTTTTACCACTGTGTTTTTCTAACAATATTGCCATATAGCAAGACTGCGATAAGCTGATTCCCAGTTTAATCCGGAGATTTAAAAAGACTGGAGGCGCTCAATTGAATGTTTAGTATTGGTTGTCTTTGGTCATTGAGTTCTAATTGTTTGGCAGACTTGCTACTGAAGAGGCATACCTGTATTTTTCGATCTATGTTAAAGCTGTTTTGACATTTGTGACCTAAGGTAAGATAATTGGTTTGCTACCTTAGTAGTACAAAGCAATTTTTAATATTTTCCTACTTTTTTATTTGTTACAGTCGGCTATTTAAACAACAAGGTCTAGCTCTCTCTGTATGCGAGAAACAATCATGGCAGAGATAACCGCTGTTAACAGTTTATTTATTTGAGTGCAAACTACAGTTTTATGGGAGTGAAAGGCAGTGATGTGGACACCTTTAAACTTTATCTTCACTGTGTTCAGAAGGCATGCTTGAAACCATATCAAAAACTCGTCCTGGTAAAATACTGTCTTTCACCTAAGGTGTTATCCAAATACCAACACCTATCAGTTGATCTCAAAACTCTAATTAATGCTTGTTTACTTGCTCAAACAAAGCAAAGCGGGCTGGATCTCATGAGCTTGGTAGAGTCAGTCCGGTGATTTTACTAGATCGATTGAATAAGCTGAGCTCGATTAGATTTCATCCTTATCTTCGGGCCACTTTCTCCTTTGAGCGAGTCAGATGTTACCGAGAAATCTTGAGGCTCGCTTGTTGAAAATACAATGAAAGTTTTATAAGGTTTCTAGCTTATAGAAAGCCCCTGCTCTCTTCCAGGATCGTACGTTTGTCAAATGGAAGGGACTAGTTATGCGATTTCAAGGCCCTCCAGTTTTTAGATAATTTTCTTACAATCCGTAGGACTTCATATAACCACGACGAAGCAACTCGGCGTAAAACAGGATGTCAAATGTTATCCTACGTATTCTAAGTCAGTCTTGTAACTCATTGGCTTCGGACCTATAGACACAACTTCATTACAAACAAGGTGGGCTCAAGAGCAAGAAAACAGTAATGGTTCGTAAAAATCAAACCCTCAGTATGGAGCACTAACGGCATCCGATGGAATTCAGGTCTGGCCCTTAAAAAGAATCAGACTGTCATTACCTCTGATGGCTTTAAGGTAAACTATTATTTTGTTTTTTTTTCAGATTCGATTTAAAGAAAGCATGCAGTCATCGGTGCAAGAGGGATCTAGTACAGTAAAGATTTTGCCTTCCAGTTTATCCTACTCACAAGTAACAACAAGTTAATTCTGACTACACAGAGACGCGATCTTGAAGGTCCTATTGCCCTCCATGCTTGAAAATCAACTAACCATCAGACCAAGTAAGCTGCTTCTTTACCTACTTACACCAACAGTCGGAGTTTTTTTAACTTATATAGATAGAACAAGGGGCAGCCAAACTCTACCTTTTTTACACTAGAGAACACATTTTATCAACATAGGAATTTGTTTTTTAAAATACAAAAGTCTTGGACACGTCTGTACATCTCTATTGTTAATACTATTAATAATATTATTAAATACAGATTTTGGTTTATTGCTATGTTATTTTATTAGCTTGTTCTTTACATGATTGTTACGTTTTTATATCTGCTATATAACAAACAGTAACAATTAGTACATAAATCAATGACGTACTGCATATAAATTTGTGTGAGAGCACAATAATATTACCTTTAGACCCTGTAAAGAAAACAAGAGAAATCGAGGAAGAAGGCTGATAAGAAGCAACTTTAATTTCAAAAAACCTTACCAGAGTTACTAATCGGCTATCTTTATTTACTGGAGAATAACAGAGCAGTGTGTTAATATAAAATTTAAATTGCAGCTACATTTAAATTTAAATCTTTTGGTGCTTCACATTAAATTCGTTAAAGCCCTATTTTTTTCTTATGACCTCTTTTTAATAGGAAGACTACAACCTTCCATATAACAATAAATAAGTGATTTTTGCTGCTTTTTCTATTCCATAAGTTTTATTGTGGAATATTCTTTCGAATGCTATAATTTTTTCCAAGGTGATATTGCCTGCAATTCAGACGCTATGCTATGAGGAACTGTTGCGATTTAAGTCAAATTCATGTAAGTAATTTTTCAAAATTTATATTTTAAAAAATACAATTCTTTGTAACACCATACGGAGCAGCTTACATATTATAATACCAATATGATATTTTATAATAAAAGGAATAGTAGTTGTATGCCTTATCTCTCCTCAACTTTTAACATTTCCTTCTCAACAGAACAGTAGCGAGTTTCGAACGCAGATTTTGATAAGAACCGATGGATACAAGGACTTAAGAAATCAGCGCTTACTGGTTGGTCATCTTTGCTTCTAAAGATCCAACTAACAATCTGGCCAATAACCATGGAGATTATCGTTCCCATAAAGACATAGTAATAGAATGAGATTTTAAATAACCAGAACGGTTCCTCTTGGGAAGACCTAGAAATTTTATCGATATAAAAAAAATTCAAAAATTAATTACATTGATTTACATAGTAACATTCTGAGTTGCAATAGAATTAATAGTTGCATTAAAAGTTATGTTGCATCCATAAGTCTCAAGGGACTTGAACACAGTTTTAATAATACCATTCCAAACAAGGCGTTGATGTCCACCAGCAATAAATAACATACAAGCTATAGAGCTGAACACTCCGGTGAGAGCTCCCTAAAAGGTTCAGTCACTAAAACAGTTTAAATTAGTACTTGGAGAAATACCTTGGTGTTCACTGTTGGTAAAAGCACTCCCATGGTAAAGAGACCAAGAACGGGACCACCAATAATTCCAGTCACAGTAAGGAGTATCTCTAAAATAGTTCCAAGTCTTTCCACAATAAATATCAAGCCAGTACCTAAAAGCCCAATAATCAGTGTAATTAATTTCATAATGTTACTAGCTTTTCGTTCTGAAGTAGTAGCTGGCATGAATGGGTCAACTAGATCTTTATAGATTATCCCAGAAAGTGCATTTAATAGCGTAGAAAGTGTGCTAAAATACAAGTAACATGTAAATAAGAGCAGAAGTTTAGTAAAACAGACTCACCTAAGAGCGGTTGTAAATAGTCCAGCAACAAACAATCCACCAAGTCCTGGCAGTTGAGTTGCCACATCCATAACATAAAATGGAATAATCTGATCTGGATTCTTCATAAGTCCTGCTGTATATGGATCGCAATCGTAATATTTCGCGTAAACAATCAAACCAGAAAAGGAACCAATTAACTTGGTAATTATGGTAAAAGCTATAAGTACAATTAAAACCCTAGAAAAATCGATAGTTACTTTTTTGTTTTTCCCAGTTATCACTGATAATACTACTTTTGAGAATCACGGTAAGTGGGTACTGCTAAAAATCGTTGTAGTGTACCCTGACTGACTCCAACATACAAGGTCCAGAGAAACAAATTTCCAATCATGACACTCCAAAATGTAGACCTTGTAGTTGGATCAAGATCCATACTAAAAATACAGATAGGTATAAAAATACGTTTTCAAATTAAGATATGTGTAAAGCTTACTTGAAGAATTCGAGTCTATCTCCTTCCCTAGCTCTTTCCCAAATTACCGATAAACCACCAGCAGAGATTGTTCCCATAACCAATACACAAAAGAACGTGGTTAAAGTAATTGTAAATTGCAGAGTGTCTGTCCAAACGACTGCCTTCACCCCACCAATGCTTGTGTAAAAAATGCACAACAACGACATAAATAATGCAGTTACATGAAGATTGAAACCAGTCACTAAAATCAAATCAGAATAATGAGAACTATCAACTAGATCGTGCTACCATAATCCTTTATTACGTGTCGATTTTCTTTTCTCAAGAAAATATTAGGAAGTTGTATGTCATGTCTCAAGAACAGAGCTTAAAGATACGTCTTACCATGATTAAGCGCCAAAGAAGGTGCATAAACTATCAATGGTAGTCCAATCATACTAGCAACCACATAAAGTACAGATGTACTACTTCTCACTTTCTTGTCGAACCTTAATTCCAAATATTCAAAAATGCTAACTATTTGTAGTTTGTGAAACACAGGCAGATATATAAAATTCACAATAAATCCCATTATAATGATAGAAATCACCATTATCGAGAACTGGGTGCCAAACAAATAAATTTCAGCTGGTACCCCTATAAGTGCGACACCAGAAACAGAACTGAAATAATTTAATTTTTAATTAAAGTTATTTTAGTTATAATTTTTCTAATTTGAAATAACGTACCTAGCCGCTAAGGACATAGCAACAGGAAACACTTTCATTTTCTTACCACCATGAAGATAATCTTTTGTGGTGTTTTGTTTTTTAAAGAACCCAAAATAAATACCTATAGCAGCACTTAAGCCAATTGTGATAATAAATAAAACGAAATCGAACCACGAAAATCCTATTTGCTGCATCTTGAGAATTCTGGTGGTTCCCGGGAACGTGAAACTTGTAAGTAACTGTCTGTGCTGTACATGATTTCTTTTATTTAAAAATCTAGATGACTGGATGGAAAAATATTGACAAAGCTTTTCTCTGTGTTGATAAAATTGCGTCGAGTTTCCAATTTAAAATAAATAAGATATGTTTTTTATTAAAAACAATTTAAATATAAATTAAAGCAGCTTATGCCATCATGATGAAATGCGGGAAAATACAGATTTAGTTTAATCCAAGGAAATTTATAGACCTTAAAGAAAGCAAGACAGCATGAATATTTCCAGGTTGTTTGTATTCATTGACCCACGTATCACGTATGTTTATGTTAGGAGAATGTTTATTATAAAATCTTAGTTGCAGAAATTGCAATAATAACAGTAAATTACATACATAATTTAGGATATTTAAAAGTGACGCTATAATCAGACTATGTGTAACTAAAGTAGAATTGTCTTCATCTGAGCACGTAAGCCCCAGAAAAACTTATTTTACACACATTGTTAAACGCTGTAATATCTATTGGTTGTCACCTTGCTTCACCCGCGTTATTCACTTTAGATTTTATATTGCTTAAGGGTGACTTTGGACGGAATATTAAGCTGGAAGTCGCATATCGACAAGATTGTAAGGTTGTAACTAAGTCGATAGCTACAACATCGTCGAGTAGTAAGTAGGTCAGGTCTGAGAAATCAATCCTCAGGGTCTTGCGGTCTAATGCAGAATCATCTATTGTAGAATGCACCATCATTGCCCAAAAGCTGTCTAAGATCCAACGATTAGCCTACCCATTAATAAATTGTAAGAATAAAAATTTTATTTTTTTAATTTATGAACGTGGAGTCTGATGATGAGCATGATCTAGTGATTGGATGAACGTTGTTTCCACACAAGGACTGGAGGTCACCAGATTACATATACGGATCACTAAATGGCGTAAGGAATAAAAAGGGAGCAGATGACAGCAGTGATCACCATCAAAATGAAGACTGCAGTACGACATTGACAAGCTCAAGATCCCAGAGAAGCAAAAAGAATTTCAAGTTGAACTAAGAAATCGCTCCAAACTTCTAGCAGTCACTCCGCACTTCTTAAAGGACAACTAGAAGGAAATTAAGGCCGTCAATCAAGAGATCAATGAGAGTATTCTTGGATTCAAAAGTCGTAGAAAGCAAGAGTGGATGTCAGACAGGACGTGGGAACTCATGAGGCACAGAAAACACATAAAAAAGCAACAGCAAATTGCATAGGCCCAAGCAGCATACTCATCAAAAGACAAAGAAATAGAACTGAGTATAAAAAAAGACAAAAGATACTGGGTGGACAAACTCGCAAAGAAGGGGAATGAAGGAGTTGTATCAGATAACACAGCAGTTAGCGAAAAAAAAATTGAGTGCCAGTAGACCAGTGAGAGACACTACTGACATTAAAGCAGGACCAGTTGTGGAGATGGAAAGAACACTTTGCTGGACTTTTCTGCAAAGATCCTGGTGGAGCATCCGAAACTGTCTAGAGGATTCCAAGTCCCAGCATCATACCGGAGTCTCCGACATTAAAAGAGATACATGCAGAACTAAAGTGAACAAAAAATGGAAAGGCCCCAGGCAGAGATAAAATTCTCCCTGACATCCTAAAGACAGGAAAGTCAGTCTTCGCAGAAATGCTACTACTTCTATTTTAGAAGGTCTGGGAGGAGGAGAAGATACCGGAAAAGTGTAAAAAAGGACTGGTGATTAAATTTTCAAAAAAAAAGTGATCTCACAAATTGCTAGAAGGACATTACTCTTTTATCATCCCTCTCAAAGTTGTTTTGCAAAATAATGCTACAACGGGTAGTGTTACTAGTGGAGCAAAAGACGTTGCTGTAAGAACGAGGTAAGTCCATTTTTAGTTCCAAATGACTTGTTAATACCATAACGGTAAATTTTAAAAGCCCAATAGATTGGTGCAAGAACGATGTATTTCGGATGCACATTGAGTTGTATAACGTACATTTGTGGACTTAACACCATCGTTATTTGACGCAAGAAAGAGGCAAGTCCTTGCTTATCTCGTTCTTGTACAAAACAGGTGTGTTGAAACGGAATAGTAAAGCGTGTGGTATCTGCCAAAACAAACAAAACGTTGCCATTTCCAAACAGAAATTTTTTCCCGATGAATCTGGATGTGTAGTAATTCAATGACGTCAATCGACTGGTTTTCTAGGTTTGATATTTGACACAGGCACGCGTCCTTTCCTGTTACACTTCCAGAAGCAGAACATTAGGCGTACGATGGTCAGTTTGCACTATAGAAGCTTAGATATGACAATGTAATGATTTTTGCTAGTAAATATGTATCAGAGGATTGCATACCTTACCATCGAAGCTTAAAAAATAACTCACAGAATGATAAAAGCGAAACGGATATGACAGATGATAACAGCAGATCTGAAGATTGAGCTTTTAATTATTGGGTTTAGATTGTTTGCAAGTTTGTTTCTTTAGTAAAGCATTACTTTGTATTTTTTCTAATATAGCAAAAACTAATACAAATAAATTACTTTTTTGCATTGAATTTGTTGTTTTTCTAACGTTTTCGCTAATTTTTAGCAACTTTTGTGCAAGAACAAGATAAGTTCAAACTGAAAATGATCAAATCTGGCATATTCCGACATTTTAATTTTCGTGTCGATTGTGTATATTATTCTACAAGCCTGATGAGTATTTTAATTGTTTAAAACGATTTTCTAAACAAATTCTAAGCGAATAAAACGTTTTTCTTAAATTATTCAAAATCATGGCAACCGGACTTACTTCGTTCTTGCAGCAACGTCTTCAATTATATTTGGGACACTCTGCAGGAATATGGGATTTCACAAAAGATTATAAACATAGTTAAAAGTTTACATGAAAACTATCAGTGCAAAATCCTACTCAACCGGAACAAATCCGAACCTACAAAGGTCAAACAAGGTTACATACTGTCACCTACTTTTTTCAGTCTTGTCCTCGGCGGAGCGATGAGATCAGAGCTAGGGAACAGGAAGAGAGCAAAAATACTAAGAATAATAATTGAACAGAGTTGGGAATGGGGCAGTCCATTGTACGCTACCTTCATTGATTATGAGAAGGCTATTGACTATGTTAGGCACAATTATATTTGGGATACTGCAAGAATATGAAAGTTCACAAAAGATTATAAGCATAGTTAAAAGCTTCTGTGAAGGCTATCACTGCAAAATTTTGTGCAACGGGAAGAAATTTGAACCCATAAGAATAACCACGGAAGTCAAACAAGGTTGCATACTGTCACTTACTCTTTTCAGCCTTGTCCTCGGCAGAGTGATGAGATCAGAGCTAGGAAACAGGAAGAGAGGGATTCAGTGGGGGTTAAGGGAGAGGTTGGAAAACCTAGACTTGACAAATGACGTTTTCGGAATATGGAATCAAAAGTAAAAGACCTTTATAAAGAAGGCAAGACAGCAGGTCTGAAAATCAACTTCGAAAACACAGAAGAGATGTGGATTAACTCAAAAAATTCTAATCGATTAGTCCCAGCAGATGAGGAAATAGAACAGGTAGAAGAAGAAGAAACAGCGCTTTTGTACAGTTGTGAAAAAATAGAAATCTCTCAAAGAAAGTGAAACTAAGAATTTTTAATACCAACGTTAAATCTGTTTTTTATAGATGTGAGACATGCAAAATGACTATGAAAATTAAAAAGCAGCTTCACGTCTTTGTTAATCGATGTTTGAGGAAAATCATGGGAATCTGATCAAACAGAATTACGAATGAGGAACTGTGGCAGAGAGCCAAACAAAAGCCAATTGAGGGACAAATAAAAAAAAGAAAGTAGAAGTGGATAGGGCACACTGCGAAAACCAGATCAAGCAATTGGAAAAGCTGCTCTGGATTGGAATCTACAGGGCAAAAAAAGTGAGAAGGCCAAGAAAGACATGGAGGAGCAGCTGAGGGCTGTGAGAAAGACGTAGAGCAAAGCGAAAGCGTTAAGCCAGGTCAGAGACAGATAGTGGGAATTCGTTGAAGCCCTATGCTCCGGAAAGAACTACAGGACATAAGTCAAGTAAGTAAGTCATAATAAACGGATTTAATTCAAATACATGGTAAGTGCTCTTTATTATATTTTCTGAGTCAGCAGGAACAAAAGAGTTGGCCCCTGACGGCTTCATAAAGAAGGAAGAATTTTTTTATTTCCTCCAACACATCCGATCCATTTGCGAAAGACACCTGATTTGCCTTTTTATCATGGTGACATATCCTTTTTTCGGAGGCTGCTTTCAGATTGTTGTAGGCCAATTCCAAAATTGGGGGTTAATTTCTATTCATTATTCTGCTTACAGGAGAAAACGCCGTTAACTGTCAAAAAGGGGTTATTCCTTTTCTCATTCAGATGCAGTTCTATGGGGGCATACCCAGTGCTCTTATTAACAGCTTGATTAAGTCAAATTTCAATTTGGGCTGCCATGGTGGCCCATCTGGTGTGTTTTATGTGGCAAAAGGCTCGTGATATTCTACCAATTTCTTGACTGACCATTTCGGTCATATGTCCTTGGAGGTGATAGGTACAAGTGTAGATATGCTTGATGTTAGCACTTTTCACAGTACTTATCCAAGTTTGAGACCGAAATTTGTTTCATTATCTGAAAAGATTTTCTGTGATGTCCCATAATTTAGAAAATGATCGTTTTGAAGCTTCTTGAGTATGATTATGGTCGTAGCCGTTCTCAGAAGATCTAACTTAACAAATTAACTAAAAGCGTCGATAGTTTTATTACCGGCAATTTTCAGTGGAATGACTTCTGGAAATTTAAAACTTCTTTCATAGAGAAGTGATCTTCTGAGAATATCAACTTCGGTTGATTTGCGATCGATTGGAGGGCAAGATGTTATTTTTAGATTTTTTTGTCTTAACTTGTTACCCCACTTTCCGACTAACCAATGAGAGTTCGAGTAATCCCCGTGAATCGCAATGATAAATTTCTTTGTCCCTTTACATTTGTGGAGGACACCTGGGTTTATAAGCTTTTGCGGCAGTTCCTTGCGAAATTCGTGTCGAACTTAATTTGAATTCCTTATGGAAATCTTGATAGCGTAGAGTGTTTTTTTTGTAAAAAAATTTGCTTTGTCTAGTTATTGTTTACCTCTTTCAACGCTTATTCTGCGTTTTTGTTTATCTGGAATGAATTCCGCATCGCAGTTCATCTGATAAGATTCCGCCACGAAAAAACCGTTGTTGGTAATATTTCCTTTTTTGCATATCAGAAAGTTTCTAATAATTTTAGAACTGAACCTAACTTCAAAGGCTTATTTCAGCAGAAGTACAAGAAGATTATTTGGGTTAGTTAATTGATACTCGCCATTAGAAGACCTACAACTGAATTTATATGCTTAGTTTACGACACACTCCAGCTCTCGCATAAGTAAACTCTGATAGTAGCCCTGATGTTTATTTGTTAATTCAAACCATTATAACTGTACCAAGAGTTTTACAATCCGTCGACTTGGATAGTGAAACGATCGAGCTCATAGTGGTACTCAGAAAGCTGTAGCGTTTGTCTAGTCTGCAGCTCTGATAAAATCTACAAGTGCGTGAACCGCATTAAAATTATATGTAACGTGCTGATAGTGACCAAGAGATTTAATGTTTCAAGCTATAATTTGAATTAGGATTCATGGTAATCCATTTTAAAGTGAATAAGTTATAAAGGTACAGACAAGCGGCGAAAAGCAATTTTCAGCCGTCTCTCTACTTTGTTTTTGTAAGTGCATAAAGCTCTTCAATAAAAAAGTTATTTGCTGTCTTGGAAAGTTCTTAATAGCAGAAACGTTTTCAGGACAGGTGCTAAGACCTTCTTTATCAGTGACATAACCAATGTATTAAAGACTGGGTCGGAAGAATTTAATTTTTCGATATTCATGGTGAGACCTACTTGTTTTAGCCGGGTATGAACGTCCTTCAAGATCTCTAAATGTTTCTCAAAACTATCTGTTACAATAACGATGTCGTCAAAATACGTGGAAACGAGATGTTGCAAGCTCTCTGAAAACACGCGATCCATTAGACGTTGTTGTGTTTGCTCTAAGTTGTGCAGACCAAAACTAATACATACAAACTCATAGAGACCTCGACCGGACACAGTAAAAGCGTACTTTTTAGTACTATTTCTGCTAAAAGCATTCTTTAAGTCAACAAATGATAAATACTGAGCGTCTCTAAGTTTATCGAGAATATCAGACACATAAGAGAGGGGGTAAGAGTCTTTGTTGCGGAATTTTATTTTCGTCTATCAATGCAGAGACTATACTCGTCGTTGGGTTCTCTCTCTCTCTCTCGCTCTCTCTCTCTCTCTCTTTCTCTCTCTCTTTCTTTCTCTCTCTCTGACTGCAACATATTGCCAATCTTTTTGGATAGGTGAGTACACATGGCCGGTGAAGCCGAGTAATAATTCCTCGTATCGATGTTATCAGTAATGAAAGTCGTTTTCCCTAATGTTGATGGTTGGTATAATCCAGGCGGGCAGTTCCTTGGTAATTTTGTCTATTGTGATGGCTATTTATACTCTACCTTCTACTGACTGAAAGGTTTCGTCAACGGTGTTAACTCACTCTTTATGTACAGGAAAGACTCGGTTTTCCAAAAATGGTTATCTCTCATCCTGAGTCTAAAACGCCCAAAATAATTTGTTTTGGAACGGACGCTGACAGGAATGAAAGGTTACTGTAACGAACAGAACAATACAGCAAGGCGATTTTGTTAGTCTTATTCAATTTCTTTTAGTTGAGCTGCCATTCAGATCACTCTTTGCTGTTTGTCTAAAGGCACACACTACAGTGTTTGCTTCCACGAATCCAATAATGTGTAGTTACCACCTAATCAGTATGACAAATGACCTGGATTCACTCCAATAATCCTAATGTAATTAGTTTCATCTAAGTAAACTCAAAACGTTCCTTTTGAAATTCACTCATGTGTAGTCTGATACTCTCAAGAACTTCACTTCACTCTGTTAGGAGGAGCACAGACTATCGCCCAAAGGATGTCGTAGCAACGATGAAAATGCCAAACTGTACCAGCACTCAACTTACCAACCCTTTGTTGAAGTGTCCTGTAACGGCCAAAAGTCCATTACAAAATGAGAATTAGAGGTCCAGAGCGGGAATTTCTCAGTAATTTAAATTGCAATTGTAACGTAGCTGACTCAGCAGGTCGGAGGTCTGGGTATTTTGACGATATGCTTCGTGGATGGCCTGTTATCAAATGACAAAGCAGCAAGATGGGTAAAATTTAATGGGCGTCAGTGACGATAATCGATTGTCTCTGAATAGCGCAGCCTCGTTATAAGCACGCTATATAGACGTTCTGGTAAATTGGACAAACTTGACAATGTTTTCTTTACGTTAAAGGAAATGAACTTTAGTGACAGGAGAATCCAAGACCTGAAGAGTCTGTGTATAGTTTAACAAATATTTACATTAACAACAGTTAAGAAAATGTGATGTTCAGTTTGGTAGGTGAAGCTCACTTGATGTTACTAATATTCACAAACATGATAAAGACAGCAAATTGTTTAAATTATTATTAACTGACAAATTAGTCTTATAAACACAAAAATAACAAAAACTGATGTTCTATGTTTGTAACGACTTCGACTAGAGTATTTCCTGCACTTAGTTCTTGAAAATCGATTCCTAACCTTCAGAAAACAGAATTAAGCAATCCTTAACATCAAGCTAGCCTCATTCTAGTAATCTGACCAAAATACCTACTGCCGTAAAGCACCAAATGTAGGTAGAAGTGATTCTAAAATCTTTTTATGCAGACAACTCTTCTCACTTTATCAATTTTACTAAAAGTACTCTCTTTGTTGTATGTAGAGAAACCCAAGAAACTTCTCGGGTGATTTAAATCATTTCCACATGTCGACACGAATTTCTGCAGTTTAATGCACTGGCAGGAATTTTTGCTTGCCAAAAAGAATCCACAAATCAAGCTACCCATGCTGTTTTAGCAAAAGAAAGAAAGAGACCGACAACACTACAACATAATTGACGAGAATCAGAACAAATCGTGGTTCGTGTGCTACTATATCTAAAATAGAATTAAACTCGGAATTACACATTCCTAATCGATCGAGAAGGAGAAGCCTAATGAGACCGGGGGTATGGCCTAAAGATTACTCTTCGGTACCCACACCGGTGACAGAAGTTCCCTCTGGGCCCACGACATTGGTGGAAATAGTGACCCCTTTGGCGACAGTAAGTAAGCCATTGCCAAGACCTCATTAACCCAGCACCCTCTCTGCCTCCTACGCAACCACTCTTATCACTTCTGTCACTCCCCCTTTGATTCAGGAGTTGACTCATAAACAATCTCCGGAAGCAAAATGCCTTGGGATTGACCGATAACCAAACTTGGGGATTACACTTGAATTTCTCCATTCCAGCAACCAGAATCGGACTCGTTAAAAAGCTTTGTATAATCAATCAAGAAAGTCTCGAAAACATCGATGGGGAGTTCCTCACTTAAAGCCGTTGGTGGTGCAACCGCACTAGGATCAAGGAATTCCTTGGACGGCGAGTGAACATCCACGAAGACCGTCTCCGTACGACTAACCTCGTTAATAGATCCCGACGACATGCTGCAATCTCTACAAATAGAAGCGACATCAAACAAATCTATCCGATTCTTGCCAAGGACCGCACTTTCCTTGAGGATCTGATCGACTCGATCGTTGAGGACGTAGTACTCCGCAATCAGTCTTTAGTATCTCAGCTTTGATAATCCGCAAGCCTTTTGATAGCCTCGTTCTGTAGTTCTCAAATTATCTTAAAATTGCTTGATATTGATCTCTCCGCTGAAAGTGTTGTTTCTTCATGTAATAGCAATAACTCTCGAAATCCATCTCCGGATCGGTCCACAAGATCTCCATAAAGCTATAAAAAGAACAAACTCTAAAAGTCGGAACAACCTATACCAACAACCCAACAATTATAGCTTGTTAACCTCGAGCTCTACTCTTAGGGCGTCATTTTTATATAACGTAGCTTTGCGTTACAAGATAATGAACTCTAGTTAACTAAGATGCTTTGGTCTTAGGCTGGCTAAACTCAGTGGGTTGCCTTGAGCGAGGATAATATTATACACACAATAAAACACCAAAAAAATATTTAATACAAATATTGTAAAAAGAAAAATTAAGAATGGGAGCGAATGTTTTTATCAAAAAATCACTAAAGTTTAAATCAATAAGTTAAGGGACAACGTCATATAAAACCAAACTAAATATTAAACAAATATAAATATCAAAGCGAGCAATTGTAACATAAAGTTTAACAAATTAAAGTTTTTACCTCGAGGTAAACACAGACATAAAATGTGCAGTACAGGTGCGAAGTATGACATAAACAAGCAATATTTAAATAATCAAAATAGAAATATCAAAAAATTCGGCACTAACAAATTGCAGGCACGTTAAGTTAAAACAAACAAAAGTGAAAGAGAAAAAAAGGTAAGTGAATAACGGAATAGGACCCAGGAGCAAATAAACAAGGGGATACACACCAAAATTATCGGGAAAGCGACAAAAATAAAAGAAAAGAGAGGAAGGAGGCCTAGAAAATTATTTTACAGGGAGCAAGATAACGAAGAGAACACCAGTAAAAGCAAACAAGGCAAATGCAGAAGAAATGGAAGAAGTAAAAGATATGCTAGCTGACATAATTAAAGAAATCAAACAGATTAAACAGAATCAGACGTATCAGAATAAGAAAATTTAAAAAATACTGAAAGAAAATGTAGCACTAAAAGGTTGTACACATATGGAGAATAAAATTGAAAAGCTGGATAAGAAAGTAGAATAACTGGAAAGGGAAAAAAAGAAAGACAACTTAGATATCACTGGATACACGCCACAAGGAAAAGCTAATAATGAGCTAAAATATGAATTAGAAGATTCTGCAAGGGTAGTATTAAAAATTGATACTAAAATAAGAAACGCAAGGAAAATAGGGGACAAAGCGTGCATGATAGAGATGGAAAACTGGAAAGAAAAACTAACGGTACTCTAAAATAAAAATAAACTCTGACTAATTACAATAACAAAGATATATATAAACAAGAATCTCACAGAAAAAAAAACAAATACAAATGCGCATAAGAGAGCAAGAAAAAAACAAATAAAGGAAATAAAAGCTTCTCTGCAGGACGCCTGCTTGAAAGTAACGGTGATGTTGTAGAATGGGTTGTTTACGCAACTGGCACTTAGCTCTGTCCATTCTACTTTTTGGGGCAGTGTACCTAAATACATGTTAAATTTATAAATTATTATTTTCCTGAAAGGTAAGCCAGATAGATTGGTAGCAGTTATAAGAAAAGTTATCACAAATATGTTGCAAATTCCAAAAATCGAATAAAAAGTAGGGTATTCCATTTTGAAAAATTAAGTTAGTTAGCGCTACCTGGCGGTAACGCATTTAATTTAAAAACTTTTTATTACAAACTATGTGCCCCTACCTTACATTTATAACAAAGTTTTCAGAATTTAAAAATCTGCATTCGTTCCCAAGATATCGCGTTGTCCCATTCCTCGCTGAACACCCTTAGAGTGAAATCGAAAGAGAATAATGGGCGACAGAAGGTGTGAGATGCATCATAAATAAAGAAAGTAAAAACGGAATTAGACAGTGAAGAGCAATACCTGAAAGAGTACTGAAACTAGAGATAGAAATATATGAGGAAATATACGCAATTTTAGTCGCACATGGACCTAAGAAAGGAGCCAGAAACAAAGAAGTAGATGAGTTTTGATACAGTATACGAGAAGAAAGAGAAGATCATGAAGGAACACTAATGATAGTAGGAGACTTAAATGAAAGAGTTGGCAGCAACCCAGATGAAGCAGAAAGATGCGTGGGAAGATTCCGAGAAAATGTTAAAAATAAGAATGGACAAAACTTTATAGACTTCTGTACAATAAATGATGTGGTAGTAACCAACACGTTTTTCCAGCATAAGAGCATACTAGAGAGATGGCAAGTAAAAATGGAAGATCAATAATCGACTTTTAATTGGTTGAGCAAAAAACCCTGAAAGATGTAAGGTAAGAAAAGGATATAAGATCGGAAGTGATTATTATTTAGTTAAAATAACTTTGAAAAAAGAAAACAAAAGAAGACAGAAGAAAACATCAAGAAAGAGATTATCAGAAGAAATTAACTTAAGGAACAAGCAAATTTTAGAAATGAATCTGAAAAACATGTGGGAGACATTCAAAACAATAATTACAAGAGTGGCAAAAGAAGTATGTAGAGTAAATAAGACAACTAAGAAAAAGCTGGAGCAACGAAATGAAACAAGAAATCAAGGGAAAAATGGCTATGGCAACGATATCTAGAAAATAACAAAAAACAGAACATGTTATACAAAAATCAAAGAGAAAAAGTCAAGACAGAGGTAAAGGAAGCAAAGGCAAGATCATGAGAGGAGTTTGAAATAAAAATGGAGAACACAGAAATGCGAAAATGCTATATCAGGTACTAAGAGGACTGTGAAAAGAAAAAAAAAAGCACAATAAGAAACGTAAGAGATAAAGAAGACTAAATTATCATGAAAGAAGGTAACATAATAGAAAGATAGAGAGAATATTCTAAAAAAACTGCTAGGGACGGAGGATGAATTGAAGAAGAAAAAGAAATCAACAGACCCAAAGTAATAAGAGCAATGCAAAAGATTAAAAATGGAAAAGTAAAAGGAATGGACGGACTAAAACCAGAAATGATAAAATTCATAGGAGGCGGAAGGATAGACCTATTACATATAATAATAAAACTGGCATGGACAACACAAGAAATTCCCAACGAGTGGAGAACAGCAATCATAACGCCATTACATAAAAATGGAAATATGAACGAGTGTAAGAATTTTAGAGGATATTCCTGCTATGCGTAGCTTATAAGAAAATAAACTAACGTTGAAAACAATTAATTGCTTAAATAAATAAAAATCGAAAAGTTCGTCAATCTGAATTGATTTCAAAGTACCAAAAAACCTCTTCAACGAAAACAGACAGCAGAAAAAATACAAGATCACACTGACAGCATCGATTAAATACAACACATATGACGGAAATAAAAAGCAAACGTTACAAAGTAAATAATTTGATTAACAAATCCACGAGTGGACCATTGACACACCTGAGACGAAAAAGCCAAAATCACAACAGCCAAAATTTAAATTTAATTTCTTGGTATTCAACGTGTGTGGTAACTTTTGAAGTTTTTAATTTTTTTAATTTTTAATTTAATCTTTGCTCTTAGTCTCAAAGAACTTTGACGAAAAGAAATTTACAGCAAAGCTCAGTTGGACGTAAGAAAAGATTTTTCCCATGTATACCTTCAGGATGTTAACAAGCTATTTGATCAATGCATTTGTTAGTTAACGACAGGGCAAATATTGATTTTATTTATTCTGGAAGACTGGACTCCACGTCCACACTAGTTGACACTGACTTTCTTTTTACCCCATTTGGATTAAAGTCTCTTAGATACTTGCTTTGCAGAAACTTTTTAATTCAATTTACATTACAAATCCAATTTTATTAGTTGAGTTTTCTAACTCCATTATTAATGAAATAACCAAGTCTATTAATTAAAAATTAATTATTACCTTTGGCTGTATTCGAAACAACACCCTCTGGTGTCCTACCAACTAAATCACAAAAACGTTGCATTTCTAGTTAATATTTTGCGGCTGGAATCCGTAAAACTTTAAAATCAATTTTGGTTGGTTGGTTCAAACCCTAACAAAGGTGGTAATTAATCTTTAATTGATAAAAGCTTTGTAATTTCTATTTTATTTATTATAACAACAACAATGATAGAAAAAACACAATTTTTGTACTTTTAATAAAATATTTATTACTAAAACCTATTACTGCTTATTTATCTAAAAGCTTATCGTTATCAGTCTTTAAGCTGTTCATTTCTTCTTTATTATTCTTATTTATGTCACTTATTCTATGTATTTGTAACTCTTTTTGCAGCAATTTACTTCTTGTACGTAAATTCGATTCAGAAAGAAATCGATGTACTAGTGGATTTAGAGTATCAGGATCTACTAACGATGTTTCTTTGCTTTTTGTAAACCAACTTACCGATAATCCAATAATTAAGGATAATATGACTCCGACTAGGATATAGTAATGGACAGATATTCTGAACAACAAAAACACCTCATCCGATGTATTTCCACCTACAGAGCTTATCCTGTAAATTCTAATGTTATCGAAAAGAGAAAACATTGAAAAGATAATAATTACGTTTGATTTTCATTAAATAAAGTCTCGTTGCATCCATACGTATGTAAAGGTTTCGACGGATATTTGATACTACCATTCCAAACATTAATTTGATATTTGACAACAACTATCGTCATAAAAGACAGTGAACTCAATACTCCTGTTAAGGTGCCCTAAAACAACAAATTCAACAAACTTTTCTAAAAGTTGCTACTACTTAATTACCTTTGTGTTCGCAAATGGGAACAACATTCCCATTGTAAAAGCTCCTAGAATCGGTCCTACTGTTGCTCCTGTAAGAGTACCTATCAGTTCTATTAGTGTTCCTAGTTTTTCAACAACGAATATCATGCCCACACTCATTAATCCTATTACAGCTGTAATAATTTTCATAAAGGTACTGGCTTTATCTTCAGCAATCTTGGAGGGCAAAAAAGATTTTATAAAATCGTTGTATACTATTCCAGATAAAGAGTTTAAATACGTTGATAGGGTGCTGCAATATTTAATTATTATTAGCTACAATTTTATTCCTCAAAAAGTAAAATCCAATTAGAATTTCTAAAAACAATCTTTTGTTCAACATAATAAATTACCTCAGGGCTGTACTAAATAATCCAGCGACGAATAATCCACTGAGTCCAGGAACTTTAGTTGCAACATCCAAAACATAATAAGGTAATATTTGATCTACTTTTTCCACTTGTCCGATAGAAAGAGGATCGCAATCATAATACCTAGCATAAATGATAAGTCCAGAAAAGCAACAGATTAACTTCGTAATTACTGTAAGTACGACAAAAATTACCAGAACTCTGTAAAGTCATAAAACACTTAAAGTTTCCCAACAAAAATAGAATTGTTATTTACTTTCTTGCATCACGTAAAGATGACACAGCTAAAAAGCGCTGCGCTGTAGCTGGATTAGTGCCAACAAATGAAATCCACATAAATGTCGTGCCGATAAGGACGGTCCAAAATGTATTTCTGATTGTTGGATCAGGATTAAAACTAAGAAAAAAACAAATAACTGTAATAACAAACTAGAGGTTATTTTGATAAAAACAGAATGACTCACTTAAAAAATTCTATTCTGTCACTAATTTCTGCTTTTTCCCATATAAAACCCAATCCCCCAACTGATATGGTTCCCATGATCAGAACACAACCTAAAGTGCATAGCGTTACAGATAATTGAAGTGCATCGGTCCATACAACTGCTTTTAATCCCCCAATGGTGGTATAAAAAATGCAAATTAAAGACATCACTACTGCAATTACGTGCAGATTAAAACCAGTAACTGTAAAAAAATAAATTGAAGTAAAATTTTAAAAGTTGTCACAATTTACTACCTTGATTGAATGCTAATGAAGGTGCGTAGATAACTACCGGAAGGTAGATTAGATTAGTTAAAGTAAACAGAGAAGAAGCGATAGTTCTGAGACTTCTATCAAATCTAATTTCGAGATATTCAAAAATCGTAGTGACTTGAAGTTTCCAAAATACTGGTAAGTAAATGTAGTTAACAGAAAATGCCATTAAGATCGGCGAAAATGCTATCAACATGTATAATGTTCCGTGTAAATATATTTCTGCCGGTAAAGATAAAAGTGAAAGTCCCGAGAGGGTGCTAAAATATAATTTAATAGAAAAATATCTTTGAATATTAAATTTCACTTACCTTGCTACTAAAGACATGGCAACGGGAAAAATTTTCATTTTCTTACCACCAAGAAGATATTCCTCAGTTGTGTTTTGTTGTTGTGAACAACATCCATAATACATACCAACGGCCAAACTTAAACAAAACATCAATACAAATAATGTGTAATCAATCCAAGAAAAGTTTAAAAAGTCCATCTTGGACTGTATTAGTCGACTTTGTTTCTTTAATCGTGACTGGCTTGTATTTTTATGTTGGTTATTTAAATAGAAGACTATCAAGGGAAAAACGCGTATTCAGCTTTGCAAGATTAAGACAATCTGGAATTGCGCCTACATGATTTTTATTTTTTTTTGTTTGCTTTTTTAATTGCCGCTATAAAATTATTACTTTTAAAATTTCGTAAAAAAATTGAAACAAAGATCCTTCAGGTAGTAGGTATGTAAATAATTTTATTTGAGTAAGACTTTTTCATTAATAAGTTTATTAACCTGTAATTGCACTTGCGTGATACATAAGCTCCTTGTATGAAATTGCATATTTTTGGTGAAATAAAACAGCTAAATTAATCTTTCTTGTTTAATCAACTAACTTTGGCTTGCTTGGGATAAAAATACATATTAGCACTGTCATCATTATGGTCATTGAAATGCATAACATTTTGGTGCTAATTATTAGGAGAATTTATTGAGATAATTAAAAATTTCCAAATAGGCTGCTAATGTTGCTAGTTGATTTGCATATAACCAGCATGAAGCGTGCAAGCATTGACTATTATACCTCCAGACGATCGTTTCGTCCTTGTTTGGACTCATCGATGGAGGTATAATAGTCAATGCTTGCCCGAATTTTTGAAATTTTTGTGGGGAGACAATAGTAATTCTTGTCTTTTTTATTTATTGAGATAAGTTCGCTCTTTGAAGTGTATTTACTTCATCGATCCCAACTTTACCAGCATAAACTTTGTAAGGGATAAAAGAATTTTGATAAAATCTCTGCATCTAGCTTTATAAGACGATAACAGCAGCACTAACAACTCGACTTAACAGACAAAACTTTTTCTTACCTTGGGTAAGACAACTTTAATACAGATCAGGAAATATAGATGTCACTGTGACACATATACAATTCTATGATCAAAAGCAAACAAAAACAAAAGCCGGCATGATGTAATGTGTTATGATAAATGAGAAAACACAAGTTTTCTTATATTTCAATTTATATATTCATTATAAAAAAACATTAGCTCAAGTTTTAAGTCCTATTACTTAATTATTAAACCATCAATTAAAAAAATGCCGCTATCAGACTACAAAAAGCCTAATTTGGAATTATCAAGTTAAACTGATTGAGGTTATTCAAACTTCTAAATAACTAAATAACAAGTACAAAAATGAACTAATAAAATTCACCGTTTAATTGAGAAACCATTTATGTGCAATTGTAATTTTCACAAAAAATTCTAATTGCTCACCACAAAGTTGTTAAAGGCGTAATTGGAGACCAAATGCAAATAACTACCTTAAAAGGGCTTCAGTGTACAAGTACCAATTTATCTTGGGGAACACCACTAATGGAAAGTTCCAATATTGTGCAATATAAAATTTCCAATTTTGAAGTCCTCAAAGATTTTGCAATTTCACGAATTCCAACAAAATGCTCTCAAGGTCTTGTACCTCTCCGGACCTCCTCGCTAGTTTGTTAAAAGAATCGACATTAATTTAAGACGATATTAATTAAAAGCCTCTTTATGCTTTTTTTACCTTCAGATTCTTCAAGGAAATTTACCAAAATTTTACACAAAACAAACTAGCAATACAACGCAACCCTTCACTCTGAGATTTGCTAATTGAATACCGAATACTAAACTACCGAGGTTGCATAATTCACAAACGGCTCCAACAAAAACTATATCTCTTACTTAGAGAAGAAAAGCTTCACCACCTGAAACTATAACCTTCTCAGCAACCCAACTTAATACGCCACACGGGACATATGCTCAAGCTACCCTTAGTAATCTTTCCAATCATTCAGAATCACAAAGAACAAAGTTTGCCCGCCACACTTCAAAGGGAGATACCTCTGTAGTTGACACGCTCTCAGTCTCTTCCTGTAAATTGGTACCCTGTGCCTGTCCCCAGTCCTTGGGAATTTTTTTTGTTCTGCAGACCGATTGAAAGACCCTAAGTAGAGCCTGCAGACCTGTCGGACTCATGTACCTCAACATTCCAGGAATCAGTCCATCGTGACCAGGAGATTTGCCAAACTTTTTAATGAGCTCTACCAGTTTCTCCTTAGTAATTCATCCCCCTTTCCCTTGGTGGTCTTTTGTCCTTCCGCACATTTCTCTAGCTCGTCTTCATCCTTGCTATTTAACAACTCCCAAAAGTCTATGTTTCACTTTTCCATAATTTGTTTTCAATCTCTCAACACCTGTCTTTCTTTACTTGTAATAACGTGGGTACTTTTTGTCTTTTCTCATATTTCTCACTTTTTAAAAAACAGCCTTTGGTTTTCACTGTAAAACTTTTACCATAAACTAGCAAACTCGTCCCATGCTAGAGCTTTAGCTTCCGCTACCTTAATTCTGCGCTCTCTCCTTTTTGCTCTGCACAGCTCCCGGTTTGCTTCAAACCTGTCTGATATGTATTCCTCCCAAGCTTCTTTTCTCCTCAGTTTAAAAACGAGTTCTCTTAGCCTTCTTTCCTCCTACATTACTTTTTCTACAAACTAGCTCCTCCGACACTAAAATGCAACTATTGAAAACACTTCAAACTTGCTCCAAATTTTCCTGTGCGTTGTCTTCTTTTCTATCTCAGTTGTTAAATTTTCCTCTACAATTCTCTGGTATTCCTCCCTCACACTCTCCCTTTTTAATTTGTGGTCTTTTACTTTAGTCTTCACGCTTTTCCGTTTCTTTATCGTCGTCCCATTCAGCAGTCTAATCGTAGTTCTTAATAGGTGGTAGTCGGTACTTGCTTTTGTGCTTCTCAGAAGTCTTATATTCTAGACCCTTGAAAAACATTTCTTCCTAACTATCACGTAATCCATAATAGAGCTTTTCCCCCTACTAGGTTTTTCTCTGGTGATATGGTAAATTCTCTCGTGGCCACCGCACTCTACTACCTTAAATCCCTTAGAGTAACAAATAGTAGCCACAGAGAGCATAGTGCAAATTTGGTGGCGACAAGAGGGGAAATCGTAGGATAGGCAACTTGTACTACACTATGACCAAAACATTGCTTTACGTATATGACGTTTAAGTGATTTGGAATATTATTTGTATTATTCCTGCTTTAATATTTGACGATGTTTTAAGTGGACTCACTTGTTTAGTTTATGTTGATGCATTGAAAGTAATTTTCGTATTGGTGAGTAGCGAATATCAATATCATTTCAGTTCCTGAATTTTGCTGAAAATGGTTACTTGTTGTATTTATGGATGTACAAATTGTAGCACCAAAAGTAACGCTCAAATAAATAAAAAGAATACCAAAAAACACTTTTTCATATGTAAGCAACGTTGATAAAAATAATGATTTGCATTCAGTCATTAAAAGCAATTATAAATGAAATTGTATTGCCCCAGGATACCCATTTAATGTATTTGTCAACTTATAAATTATCTCAAGACCATCTTGAGTTATTTTTTTGTTCTATACGAGCTTATGATGGGTTCAACAACAACCCAACTGCTATGCAATTTAAAGCTGCTTTCAAAAAATTACTTATACATACAGAAATTAGAGATTCTGGTACTAGAAATTGTATTCCCTTGACAAATGTTAGTATTTTACATTGTTCAAGCAGCCCATCCACCACAAGAGCTGTGGAAATAATTAATGCTGACTCTTTCAGTAGATTTGATGGTACATACCATTTATTTATTTGTACATATCCAGTATTTAACATACTATTTTTAGATGAAAACCCAACTAATGCGACTAATTTGCAGGACGAAGATGACATATATGCAACAATTCCAGAAGAATTGACTGAATTCTCAAGTCAAATTGTAGCTTATATAAGTGGCTTTGTTGTACAAAAACTATTTAAAGTTTTAAAATACGAAGACTGCTTAGATGTGTTAATAAATCATGAAAATCAACAGGCACCATTAATAGCATTAAAGGATAAAGTTGGCTTAATAAATACTGCAAATGATATTATTGAAATCTGAGTGAATACTGAAGCAATATTGAAAAGGGCCTTGAAAAAAAGTGGAGGACAAATTTTGTCAAAAAAATTTTCAATTTTATATTTAACAGGTTGTGTTTTAAAATTATATGTGAACAAATCTGTATTTGTGGAATTGGAGGAGCACACATTTGATCAGTCCCCTTTCGAAAACCATATAATTTTATTAATCCGTGCTGTTTGTGAGATTTATTTTAAAGCAAGAATTCATTTTATTTCAAAAAAAGCTGTTAATAACATAACTTCAAACAGGAATTTATTTAATCAACTAGTTTTGTTTTCTGGACAGTGATGCTCCTGGCTTTATATTTGAATTTTTGTAAATATATTAAATTTGCCTTTGTAATAATGAATTTTTATTTACCAATATTCCCATTTTGGCTTAGTGGTTTGTTGAAGGTAATATCTAAGTTCTGTACTACTGAATTACAAAAAAAATATATTTGTATGAGATTACCAATAGGCTAGATTAAAAAAAGTGGTCATGGTGTATTAGAGGTTGCATAAATACAGGCGCTTTCCCCTTACGTCTTTGTTACAAATTTCACGCCAACAAACTAGCATTATGCTCCTTCTGGCTACTATTTGTTACTCTAAGTTAAATCCTTTGAATTTTTTTGTCTGGTGTCTTCTGAAGGAAAAGGCTTACCAAACACTTCTAGCAAATTTACAAGACCTGCAAGCACGAATAAAAAATAGTGTACAATTAGTTATAGCTGAAGACAATTTGAAGATTTGTTAGACTTAGTTATACTAAGTTTAGTTTTGACAATCAACTTGAGTAAATTCCAAGTTATAACTTCATTAGTTCACTCATTTGTTTTAAATCTTAAATAAATCAAGTGTGACTTGTTTGGTTACTAGATCTTCATAATTGTTGTTTGCATGTTTGTCCTATGTTGTCAGGTTTAAAGTTCTTAAGTTGCATTCTCGAAGAGCAATTGTGCATCTAGAAACTTTCCTTGATAAACATTTTCGTCTAAGTTTTACATTGGGAATATGGCTACATAAAGCTGTTCCGCCAACTGTCGAACACCCTGTATAGTGTAACAACCATTAGTAAATAACACAGTTAAACTGGCCAACTAACAAGTTTTATTTAGAAAAATATAACTGAGTTTACATTAATATTAATTATTTATATAATAGCATCTTTATTTTTATTAACATCGACCTCTTTTAAAGCTTGCAAATCTTTCTTTACTGCTTCATATTTACAATCGAAGGCAGATTTAGGAAGAAACCGATGAATAATTGGACTTAATGTTTCTAGATTTACAGATGAATCCTCATCTTTAGTAATCCAACTCACAAATAATCCAATAATTAGTGTTAGAA
>VTPC01008729.1:17266-38474 GCA_011009095.1 Ignelater luminosus | reverse complement strand
AAAAACTGATAAAGTATGTGACCTATTCAACCTTGGATTTCCCAATGCAGTGTCCATATTCTATTACTTATACCTTTTTGTGATTTCATAACGCTTTCTTGTTGTTGTTGACAAGCAGAACTCTGTAGGGAAGAACTTGTTAGACCATAATGTATGTTTTACTTTCTGCAGTACCTATCCCATCTGAGATTCCAGATACTCGTCGACACCAAGAAAATTAATATGCTTTCATCTAAAAGTCTTTATCTCCCTAAAAGCGAGTCGTTAGTACTCTATCTAAATGCAAATTTTAAAAAAACTAAATACCAAGACGTTGCATACTTTCAGCAGGTCAACGTCCCTCTGGTTAACGATAGCATTAGTACAGCTTACATAATAGAGGTTAGCTGTCATGTTTCTGACACTGGAAGATTTATCGCAGAAATTTTTTCCAACAATCCAACAAAGAAAGATCTTCAAGAACTAAACATGTTCAAAAATTTGAACAATGACATCTGCAAGGAATTGAAGATAATCACAAACCTTTGTGAAGACAAAAATTAAAATTGCAGTATTTAACTTTTACAAAACTTTTTTAGCCGACTCCAGATTCAGGTTCAAACCTTCTATCAATAAATCTTTAAGGGTACTGTATAGTGCATATATTTTTGCCTTCTTTTGTTTTCTTACCTGTTGTAATTCAAGGTAGTCCATACCAACGCATACACAAGATTAATTTTCAAATTCGTAGAATATATTTTTATTTATTGGTGAAAACTATTTACAAAACACCTATATGGTGGCGGTGTCATTACAAATTAGTAGATCATATCAAAGGTACCCATCACAGCTGTATTGGTTGAACTGAGTGACAAATTGTAAATAACACCATAGTCACGCATTAAAAATATCTTAAAAGTAGATGAAGAATCAAAAGAGTTCGGACGGACCAGATGGTTATCACTTGGAAGAAGACGGGCTGGAAGAGCCCAAAGAGTGTAGTTTTAAAAATATCTCGAAAACTATCATAATTTTAGAGATAGAAAACAATAATCATTGACAAACATTTTTTAACTCTGAACAGCCAAATCAAAATCACAGTTAATATGAACTATAAATAAAATATTTCATACAGCCTTTCTTTCTTCGATAGTGTTCCGAAAAGTAACTTTAAGTTATAAAACTTCAGCCTTAAGATTTTTTTAATGCCTTGGATTTTAGCCTCTAACTCTTGTACAAGACATTTTACACTCATACTCTAGGGGCCAAAATTCTGAACAAACAATGATATTAAGATAATGAAACGAAAAGACTTAGGGTCTTTAGAGTTTTTGCAATTTTCTCCTATATACTGACTTGTCTAGATTTCTTTAAAGTTTGAGATATGAGAAGCAGCCATGAGGCACCCCAAAGCAAAGTTGTTTGGCCACCAATACATTCGTGAGAATACAGACAGATTGACCTGTCTTCAAGGGATAGGCGTAGTCAAGACGGGACTTGGTTGGGTCTAACCCCCAAAACCTGAAATAGCTCTCCCTAATTTTCATCATGCGCAAGTCAATTCCTGAATTTCAATTCCAGGATGTAACATAATTTTGACTTGCCGCTTCAAGAGTGCTCTAGACGTTAATCTAAGGTAAAGGTTACAATAAAATATTTCCCAAGTCCTATAGCTCTTTAAAGAGGGCGCAAAAAAACTGTGTGTTGGTCATACTTATTAACATATTGAGAGTCAACCTAAATTTTGAAAATATCATCAAAGGATTATCAACAGATCCCAGTTTTGCAAGATGAGTTACATTGATGCCATCAAAAGTTTTTTTAATCCTCAAGTTCTTAATAAAAGTTTTTAAAAAAATCAAAACGGACACGGTGTCTGAAATGGCCCTATGGTACGTGTAATCAAGTATTAGTTTTGGGTTCTTGTTTGCTTCTAGTTTATCGAAATATATGTTACATTTTTTTTATGTAGGGAAGTATGAAAGAAAAGAATGTAAGCAAAAGCATTAAACATTTGTAGGTAAAAGGGGGTATGATTGTTTTATTCTGATCTTTGCCTTAATTGAACCGGCCATACCAAGCGTCAGCAAATTTTGATGTAGTAAACAATGATTTAATGTTGCAGTGGACCCATCTCGTAAGACAATTAAAAGATGTGTCACAAACTCTTACCACAGGAATACAGTTGAGGACTTTAAACCTTGAGGAAGGCAAAGCATGTAAGTACGTTAGGAAATACCTTACGAGTTAAAAGAATTTAATTGAAACAAATTCAAATGAATCCTTGGATGGCTTATTCTTCAATAAAAATTAATTACTCCTACCTTACATACTTAAAGAACCCTTGACATTACATCGTGGTGGAAAGATGACGAAGTGTACGTACTACCTTAGTGATATTATTTCAACTTCCAATCTGCAATCAGATTTTTTTCTTTAGCGTTTTCAAGTTCACCATAAAGTTGCAAATCATCCTTTCCACTTGAGACATAGTCAAGCCCGCCGCTAGCCACCTGAACGCCCGCGTGCAAAACTGACTATGCCTCCCCCACCCCCATCCTCTGTCCTTGACTGGGCTTGTACGCAGGACTTTTAGTTTTGCGTAAAAAAGTAATGCAATACTTTACAAAGTTAAACAATTTATTACCATTACATGTTTATGACGTAGAATTTTCAAAAATCAATGTCAATGTCAAACGCCTGACTCTCACTCATTCATTGTACCTACTTTTGTTAAGGTAGCTCGAATCTGCAGACGTTTCGCATCTTATTTCCGATAGATGTCAATAGATGGCGTTGCTATGAGATAATTGACACGACTGGCTTTGATAATTGTCAAAGCAAGCAGCGTATAGCTATTAACAAGTAGAATAATTCTTCAAAAATCTTTTGATCTTTGCAAACGCCGATCGATGACCTTGAATGGCTTGTTAGATGATAATTCAGCTATATTCCGACAGATGTCGCCATATATAAACACTGATTTCAAAACTGATTAAGCATTCAACAAGTAGTTATTGCCAACAATTGCGAAAAGCTACAGCTGCGATTTTTAAATGAAAATTAAAAGTTGACCGATTAAGACACTATTTATTGCAGGTTTTAGAAAAATGAAACTGAATTAGAATAATATACGCCAGTATATCAGTGTTTACATACAATTACAATAAAATATTGGCAACGTGTAGTTTTCAATAGTCGTGACATCTATTATAGAGATATCATCTAATATCGATGGTTTGTTGTCAAGCTAATTTTCCGCTTTTGTGGAAGTTATTCTGCTTGTAATAGCTATACGCCGAAGCCAGTTGATTCTGAGACAAAGTACTGACACCAAACAAAAGACGATCGCAAATTGAGCTCAATAACGATCTTTTCTCCGCTAGAGGCGCTGTTGTTCCACTTCGAGTTTCAAGTTTAAACGTCAGTTTATAAGATTGAGATTATTAGAATTTAAAATTTAGAAAAAAGTAGTCATTAATGCCTTCTTGTTGCCCATTAAATTTGACATAATATATTTCTGATCTGATCATACATATTACATGACAGTTATTTGAGTTAACTCGGTTTATTAAAAACAGCTCTGCGACCACTAGGAAATCGATTTTACAGCAATTTATAGACAGTAATTGTGAAAGTGATAAAGATGACTCCGAGGAAATAGGAAATACACTTGTTTTGCAAAGAAGAAAGAATAATACGCAACAACAAGTTATTTCCGAGACGATGGATGGATACTAATGGTTCTATGAGATGGCCAGCTTGTTCTTCGGATTTAACTCCTTTACACTACTTTCTTTGTGGACATTTAAAAAGTGTAGTCTACCATACACCTTTCAGAAATGTAGAAGAATTTGCTTAATATCTCTACAGAATACAGTCTTTTACATCTTTGTGTTACATTTATAAAAAGTATTATTTTCCCGAAAAGTAAACTAGATAGCTTGGTAGCAGTTATAAGAAAAGTCATCAGAAATATGTTGTATAGTCCAAAAATCGAATGACGCTCTTAATTTAAAAACTTTTTATTACAAAATATGTGCCCCTACCTTATATTTATAACAAAGCTTTCAGAATTTTAAAATCTGCATTCGTTTCCAAAATATCGCGTTGTTGCATTCCTCGCTGAACACACTGTATATGCAATCGGTGCTAAACTAATCTGAACTTGAATTTTATTTCTATATTCTGGGTTTTCAGAACACAATTCCTTTGTTAGTCCGTAGGAGTTGCGTCAATTCCATTTCTTGCGTATATTGCATCAGATTAAGTGCGGTTGGGTTTTTCTGACATTTTAGAAGAAACATAAACTAGTAGTAAAATGTTAAGCATATTTGATTCTTTATGTAAGAAGTCTGTAGGATATAAAAGTGGCATACGTAGCATAGTATTTTTTACTCTTTCAGTATTATACACTAGATGCGCCGCCCCATTTCTAGGATTCCGTAACTTAATCGAGGTTGTACAATGCCATAATAAACATAGAGCAACTGCTTCATGAGTAGTTTCTCCCTTAATTTTTTAAACATATACAGTGGTTTTCTTAGGCTGCATAGTCCCAAGATGTGTGGCAGTGTTGGTACATAAATACTTCGTAGATTTTACTCTACTGATTGCTATATTGCAATTACAGTTATTTCTGCACGGCATACTGTTATGAAATTTGATTTCTATAAAATTTGATTGATTATTTATATTATATGTAAAAAAGCTTTTTCCAATAACGCAGTGTCATCTTCATATGAAATTATATTACCATGTAATGGAATGCTAGAGATTAAGTCATTAATGTATATTGAGAAGAGAATGAGCCCGAGAACGGTTCCTTGAGGCACGCCACTGGTAATATTTCCGGATGGCTTTTGACCTCTTTAATTTTTACTAATTGCGATCTGTTTTTAAGGTAATTTTTAAATTAATTTAACCTAATTCAAGAACCAACAAAACTGCGTCGTTCGAATAAGAGACTTTGTTATCTTCACAAGAATCAAGTAATCATTACTGAATTATCTGCGGAAGGCAATTACAGGCGCTTGCAGATCGCACCATACAAATACATGAAGAGGCAAAAATTGGAATGACATTTGAATGGAGTTCCAACAGGCCTTTGGCTATAGCATTTACAAACAAAATTTTACTGACAGGAAAAATGAATATTAACAAGATTCTGATAATTCTTTGTTTATTGTCTCATTATTTGCTAGAGATAGAGTAAACTGAATATTTAAATGATTAATGGCTAACGTAGCAGAACGACAGATGTCTCCAAGTCTGCTAGCGGAACTTCCGATGATTAAAAGAAGACACTAGACCAGGGATAGGCAACCAGTGCACTTAGGATCTAGAGCACCACATAAGCTTTCAACTGGAACTACCTAGTGGATTACGATTACTACGGAATTCAGCGCTCAACTTTACATCCCGCCGTACGTGATTGAAATTTTAAGTTTACAACCTACGTATACAGTAATAAATTTATATGATGTGATATATAGTTTTTAAAAGCATCAACCGGACCCGATTTGGGTGAAGATTCTGCTATACCAGTAACAATTATCTTACGTTTTTTGCTAGATTAGTCTATTTGGTCCAGTCTTTGATATCACCACAAGGCAAATACAGTCAGAAAAGTCTTTATGTTACAGAAATTGCATCTTACGAAGGTATTTTTAAAAGGTCTATTGATGGTGTTAGTATATGAAATTAAGTAGCTTAAGTCTAATTTGATTAAAATTATCAAGCAGGTGCATTTGCTCGATTTCTTACAAACTATCACAATCTGTAATTATTTCAGCCTCTATTCTGAATACTTTCCGGTCTGCATGTGGTGAGATTGCAATACTCCAGAACGATCTTTATTAATCTTCACGAGAAGCTCTTCCAAAATATTTTCACTCCATATTGCTATCATTATCACCATCATTATGAGTGATATTGGTTTTTTGCGAACAAGCAGTACCCATTTGCCGTTATACAGTTTGTCTCTTCAGACAAATAGATGGTGTTGTTTTCAGAAGGAGAAATAGGAAAATTAAGAGGAGACATTCAAATTTGGTGCAGAAAGTAAAGATAGAAAAAGAATCTTTTAGGTAAGACGACCATTCCCGTATTTAAATGTGCCATCCGGCATAATTTAAAGTTTTGATGGAAACGTCTGATAGGTTCAGTATTTAAAAACACATCCTGTATTTGTCTCGTTTAGAATAATAACAAATTAATAAAATTACTGTTTCCTTGCAATGTAGATTATGCAGCTTTAGAACTTTTAGAATGCCGTTATGTATTAATCTAAACAATCAACGGACTTCTCACCTACAAGGTGCCTATAATCCTGAATTCTTTACGGAATAACCCTCTACTTTAGAGTTGTTACATTATTTTCATCAATTTCAGTTTTGCTAATTTCGTAATAGATATTTCTGTGGAAGCTTTCTTGCTTAGCTTCCACCCTCCATTTTATAATATGTTCGCTGATCTTTGGAGTGGCCAGCGTTATATCAATACACTATTCCTGCCCATGTCTTTGAAATGTAGGCTCAGTCCCTCCGTTTTGGACTATGAGTAGATTTCCAGTCACAAAATGCAATAGCATCCTCCTTTTGGAATCTTTTATGTTTGAGCTCCAGGCGTGTGCTTTGGTGTTAAAGTCTCCCGCTATAAGGAGCTCTTTTTGATGTTTTCTGATGCTTCCTCGCAGTTTGTTGAGAAAGTTACTGAACTCCTCTTTAGTTGTGTTTGGGGAGATGTAGCACGCGTATACTATTATCTTTTCCAGCTCAACCTAAACAAATTCTTCCTCCGGCTCCGCTGCAATGGTTATATCCACCCGCTGCTTTTGGACGTATTTATGCAGCATGTCCACGCTGCCCTACCTCTGTCTACATTTACTTGTAGTATCTTCATTGTTGGCGTTTTTGGGCTGCCCCCTTCGTCCTCCTCAGATCATTGATTAATTTTTTATAAATTGGGCACGCCATCTCGCTTGCAGTGTGTCCCACTGTTTTGCACGCTAGATAGTACGGTTCATTTTGGCACTCCGGCATTTCACGCATTTTCCCTGCGTTGAGATTTTCTCTTTTGATTTACACTCGCCTGCATAATGCCCGTAGGTCTGGCACCTATAACAGCGTGTGGGACCAATTTGTTCGAGAATTCTGCATCTGTCCCAGCCCACTATTAATCTTCTTTTCTCTAACAATTTGTTTGCATGTTCCAGTGGGAGTTGAATATTTGCATATCTTTTCCTGGTTTTGCTGGTTTTCTCGGACATCTTTATTGTTATGTCTCTTTCCTCTATTTTGAGTCCTCTAGTTCCCTTCTTAATGCCCCGTGGAGCTCCTGTTCCGTTGCAATCTTGTCCATGTCCAATATACTATGTTTTTTCTCTTTTTGACCAGTTCCACATCTACCTTATCCTTCAATTTTTCTTTTACTTCCCTTTTCAGGTCCTCCCCGTGTCTCTTTCTGCCCGTATTTACACTCAGTTTTGTATGCCATTCTTTCATTGTTTGTACACTACCGATTCTTACTCCAATTTTGCCTATGTCGATGTCTTTTCTCATTTGCCTCAGGACATTCGCGTAGGGCCCTTCCTCCTGGTTTGTTTTAATTATTATGGTTTCTCTCTTGGCCTTCATCGTCTTGCTTGGCACTTGCCTTTCTGCTTTGGGTTTCGAGGTTTTTATATTTTTCTAGATATTTTCTTTTCTAAACACCATTTCTGTCGCTTTCCTTATATATGGCTCGCTTTCTACTACGGCGTTTATTATCGTTATCATTTGGCCTATCTCTCTATTTTTTTGTTTGATCTTTGAGTGTATGGAGCATGGTTAGCCTATCTTGATCGTTATCTGACTCATTTATTCCGGATAGATATATTTTTCTTGCGTTCTCTTCGGTCTGACCCTCTTTGTCGATTATGCAGTTTTTACTGCCCATCCTTACTACTCTTTCCGCGATTAACATTCCTTTTTGTATAGCATTCTTTACCTCTGGTTGTATCTCCGTTAGTTTCTTTATTAGTGGGTTGTCTTCGCTTATTGCCTGTTCCGCTATTATTACTATGTCTTTGTTTTAGGTAGATAATTATTAGCCCTTCTTATTTATATGCACCTTGTGACCATTTCATCTCCAAGATTTCTTTTCTATGCACGTCTTTTGCGTTTAGGTCATTGTTTGGTCGTTACATTTATTCTTCTATTTTTCTTTCAGTCTCTATCTCTGTTTGCTCCTTCGCTTCAGTTTCTACTGCTTTATCGGTCGTTTGTACTGTTTCTTTGTCGATTCGGGTCCTTGTTTTCGATATGTTCATCTATGTCTATCTTTGCTAGCTGGCTCACTAGGCTCTTTAGAGCAAGTGTCGTTTCTTTAATTTCCTTTTTTGTATTTGTATTTTCTTTGACCAATTGGTCTAACAGTGTGACCTGTTTCTCTGTTTTATTCATTAACTTTCTGTATTTATTCCATGCTTTCTCTTCTCGCGCTGTACTCGTTTTCTCTTCTTGCGCTGTACTCGTTTTCTCTTCTATTGGAGTTTCCTGCCTCCTTCTTTTCTTTTCCTGGTTGCGTCTCCTCTGTGGTCTGTTCACTTCGGCTATGGTATTTGCTTTATTGTAAAAGAACCAAATCACAAATCGAATCATACCAAGCAAGCTTGCATCCTACTTTATTGATAAAGGGTCACTCTGTATATTTAAAAATTTTATTTATGTCCAAAGTAGTCTCCTTTAGAGTCAATACACTTTTGCAATCTTTGAAAGCAAAATAGCAGTCACTTGTTTCTAAGATGTTAAAAAACCGCATAACTCCTTCAATTTATTCCTCCGGCTTGAAGGGACAGGTCCTTAAATTTTGTTTCAGTTTAAAGTTTTTACCTTAAATTCCCCGAAACCCGAAAAAGACAAACTGTTGTAAATACCAGTTTGCTGTTACTGTATTCGAATGTTCCATCTGACAGCTTTTACCAGTTCCATGTTTCTGAAGAACATAACAAACATTATTTTTTTATGTTGGACAATCGTAGAACGGGATACATGTTTATTCCATCATCTGCAACAATTTTAGAAATAAGAAGTTGTTTACCATCACGCAAGAATTTAAGAGTGTCACGGCTGAACTGTAAACCCCCGGATTCTTGCTCCTGAGTAAGTTTATGCAGCATCCAAAGACAAAGACTTTCTTTAGCTTTTAGCTCTTGATGCAGAATTCTTGAAACTGACCCGAATACAATCCCAAGGGACTCTTTTATCTTGGCATGCGTTACTTTATTATCATTTTTAACAATCTAATTGCTTAACAGCCTCAATGTTTTTGGGAATCACTGCAGTTCTTGGACGCGTTTTACGTATGCCACTTTTAAGGACAGCACTATCTCTTTTAGTAACCCCATACCACCGAAACACTGTTGCTCTAAGGGGACTTTTTTCCCGAAAGCAGTTTTCTTTCTACCCAGGCACTCAGATTACTTAAACTTGAAATAGAAATGTGTAGTTCCAGAATGATAGTGAATATCTAAATACAAATCGGTCGTGGTAGGCCAGTATCATGGCCACCAAGGTACCCTAACTGTAGCATTCTAGATTACTTTTTATGAGGATACCTTAAAGAGATTGTTTACCAAACACTAGTACTACATCTTAAAAATCATCAAACTCAAATCAACGACGTTGCGGATACTATTACCGAAGAAACAATACAGGGGTTATGAAATGTGTTGAAGTTGGAGAAAGTCATTTTGAACATTTGCTCTAGTATTGTTGCCTTTTTTAAGTATTTGTGATGCAAGCCCTTTAATGCTCGTTAAGACATGCTTTTCTACTTTTTTATTTGCTATTCTCTTTGAATCTTAAATTACAAAATGCAGTGTAAGACCTTTTTGATACACCCTGTATAAAGTGACCTTTATTGTTTGTGACTGAACTGGGCAAAATTGTTCTTCTCAATAATAATAAGTAATAATCGAATCAGGACTGAAGATCTTTAAAAGAATCTGGAGATGTATTTTACAGAAAAATCGTTGTATCTAGGAACAACATTAATGATTAAACACTTTTAGAGGTGCTGCCTTTGCGTGTATGGAAATTTGACGTTTGCTATCAATCGTCCTGGAGCCTTTCGCTGATAGCGCTGGTAATCAGTGCTGGACACAAGGATTGATTGCAAGCTGAAGATGTCTTAGAATGAAAGAATGATTTAGTCTTGTTTAGAAAGAATTGTGCATTGTGTAAGTTATTTGAGAGTAGTTCTAGGCTTCTAGACTCGCTAATAAAGGTAAAGTTTCTGAAAGAAAAGGCTGCTAACAAATGCTTCGGATTTTGTTTAATTTTTTTAGAAGAAATGGTCTTGCAAAGGCTTTTATGCTGGTGTGAATGCAACAATTCGAAAAATGCATGGTTAATGTATTATCAAAAGCCGCCTAAAAATCTGAAACTGAACATTTCTGAAACAGATTGAACTATTGTTTATAATGAAGTGAATGGAAGTTCAATTAAACATAGTGACATAATACTTCTAGGCTGCTAATCAATGATAGAGATTGAGGATCTTTAAGAAACTGGTTAGAAGCACGTGTTATCTAGAGCTTATATGGATTGGAGTGATCTCTCTAGCAGATTATGGTGCTTTAGTATTGCGGGCCAGAATTGGATTAATAATCACATTAACTCATTTTGAACAGATGAAGAGACTTGCATGTTTCGCTCCTTAATATCTCCAACCAAAAGATAACGCTTATAGAAAAGCTTTGGCTGTGTTCAATGGCATTTTGATACGGGAAGAGCTTTTATGGCTTCATCTATGTTTGTTTATCTCGACGTCAACAATCACTTGAAAGAGGAAACTACAGAGAATATTTATTTTGCTTACTTGCGCTTGTGTAACTTCAAGAAATTGTGTTAGGAACCCTTTGATCTGTCACCAACACCAGCAGCCTATATTCTTAGGTTGATCTCTACGATTGGGTGGTTTTAAATCTCGTGGAGTTTTAGTGCGCAGCGGGCAAAATCAAAACTTTAATTTTATCACAGATTCACAATTTTCTTGCAATGTTAACTATTTACATCTTAACTGAGCAATATTCTGAATCGTAGATGCTATTGGTGATGAGTTTTTGAGCTAGTCTTTTTACTTGGGCAACAGGAATTGTCAGTGTTTGCTTCGTTTTCTCTATTTTACAGTTTCTATTCGTCTATTATCTTCTTTGATCCTTGATCCTTGAAGAATGACAGTTACTGTATTATTTTAATTGGAATGTGAAGACGAGTGTAATCAATCTGGTAGTTTGAATATTCTGAAATTATTTCTGCTAATTAATGACAAAATAAGTAAGGGCACGGCATCAATTAGAATTAAGATTTAATGAGCGATAAGACCTCGAAATATCGAGTGCGATCATAAAACTGAAAAACAAAAGAAATATTTACACATAATGTGCATCCGTCGGCAAGGTCAAAAAGCTTGTAATGTTATACTCTTCTTTAGTTTCATAAAACGTTAATTCTTAAAACCAAAAGAAAAGAAATTTTAGCAACTGCCTACTAAATGTCTAGGAAGTACCGTAGTACGTTCCTACGGCACGTCGCGTCTGGTCAATTTTTTTAAACACCCTGTACTTGTACTATAAACAAAAAAAGGAAATCAAAAGTTTGTAATTAATTAATAAGATTTTCTTTTGCTAGATTTAATAATAACAATAAAAGGTTAAAATTTGCTTAACATTAGCAAAAAATTTTTATAAATCAAATAAACGTGAAAGTATAAGCTGCACTATTATTATTATTATTATTATTATTATTATTATTATTATTATTATTATTATTATTATTGTTTTTAACCAATAAAGTGATGTAAGATGTGCGTTTATATTTATATGTACTAATAATAATAATAATAATAATAATCGATCCCTTCTCTACCTTTCAATACAATGAATGTGACCTTTAATTAATATTATTTCAAGGTCACTCTTATTTAATTATCACATCTGCTTTATTCATTAATGGGTGATTAAACTCTCTTTCCTAATAGTAAATAACCTATTTTTTCTGCTTCAAGGTTTAATCTGTTAAGAAAAAGAAAAATGTATGTTACATTTCTGTAAACATTAAGATTTATACAACTTTCTCCGTCTTCTTTGTTTAAACGAGTCTATAAAAAGCAAAAGCCATTACTATTATATAAAACAAAAAATATTTACAAATATAGGTCATTTAACTCAGACACATAAAACGGTAATAAAAAATAAAGCAAATTAAATGACTCAATTTTGGGAGGTATTACAGTATGCACCCAAGGTTTAACGGAAATAATTATAGAATCGCTAAAAAATATTAATTTTAAATTATAAATATTAATTTGCAAGAAGCAAAGTTGATGTAAAAAATTAATGCAACATTTATTATTATTTATTAATTTGTTAGAAAATCATTGGAATTTGGTAAAAAATTCCAATTTAGGGAAGCATGACAGTTTAATATTATTTTCGTTAATTATTAGAAATAAATTTAACCTTATAGCCAATTAATTGTAAACTCTAGTAAAGCTAGAAATCTATTAATAACAAAATTCGTATTTGCATGCATTGCATTTACATGCTGCAGTTTTGTTTATAATATACATTACCATAAAATGTTTAAAAAAGTTCAAGGTCGGTTTTTAGTTTCTGTGGAATTTCGAAAAATCTTATGTCAAGACACAGCAATACAGACTTATTTAGACGAAAGGCACTTAAAATTTATTTTCGAAAATTGAGACTTTACTTCTGGTAAGTCCTGTTACCCTTGAGCACCTACAAAGTACGCAGACCACCTCTTCCTTCACCCAAACAATCTCCCTAACGCTAAATTGAATCCTGATTTCTAAAGATCTTGGAAGCTTTCTCCTACATTTGATTTTCCTTCAAGTAAAAAGAGATAATGTAGATTCTTCTTTCAAAAATCTCAATTCCTGAAGAAATTATAAGGCTATAAGAGATATTTTAAAATTCAGATCGATACACTCCGGAAATAATTATAATCTGCTAGCTCGCAAATAAAATCTGGTAAGCTGGAACCACTCTTCATAAATAACTCAAAATTCTCACAGAAGAGTACAAAACCTTATTCTAAACTAGAAACATTTATCAACTTCTATCAGCTGCACTGCTCAAATCAGAAGCAAGACTTTAAATCCATACGACTCAGTGCATTGCTGAAATCAAAATCAAAAGCAAACAACTATAAATTCAGGGCATGTAGTGAAAAACCAACACTCCTACATACCACCTATGCTCACAATAGAAGGTAAATCTCGAACTAAGCTTCTAACAGACGCTTATGTCCAAGACTTAAAATAAACCTCCAGCAAGGCAACTTCTCTGCCATGCTGAGAATACACTATTGGAAGAACATACACACACAATCTAGAAGTATCAAATGGCAAAGCCTATTTACAGGGCCTTACTTTGTCTAAACTAACACAAGGCTGTATAGAAAAAAAAAAAAAGACAAACCTATCAGAAACTTAAAAACTGGTAATTTGATTTAAATAAAAAGATTCCTATTGAATGTACCAGCGTCTAGGAGTTGAGTCTCACTGTAAAAGGTGCATGCTAATTTCTAGAAATCAGAAAACTCTTAAGAGATTTCCCATAGCCTTCAAATGAAGATTTTTCTAAAGGGAACAGTTATGGCATTTACATCCCTGTGATGGGTTGTATGCACTGACCAAAACGGATTTATGCTTTGTTGAAATTGAAAATTTGAACTTATAAAATACAGACATTGTACATAGTCAGGTCATAAGTTCTGTCCCAAGATAAAAGCAACACTGCACAAAACAAACAAAATCAAGAAATAAAATTTTATTAGAATATGGACTGTAATTGAACTATGAACACGTCAATTTACATTTTATTCGAAATAGCCTCCACGTGTTTGTACACAGCTTTTAATCTTTCAGGCCAGTCATCTATGGCAGCACGTATCATATTCATATCAATATTGGCCATTACTTTTACCAGAAACGCCTTTAGCTGCTTTAAATTCCTGTGGCTTGTAGAGCAGACGTTTTCCTCTAAATGTGACCAAATCTTATAGTCTAAGAGAGTAAGATCTGGACTTGATTAGGACCAACCTTCATGTCTAATAAAGTCGATATTTTGGCGGCAAAACCATTCTCGCGATTTTGCTTTGTGAGTTGTGCTGAGTCCTGTAGAAAAACCCAGTGCTCATACTAGTGGAACTCAGAGACTTTACAATTTCCTCTAAAATGCCTTCTTGATACACTTTAGTCCCAGTTTTCACGCCTTTTTGACAAAAATGAACTTGTGTGGCCCCCAGATAAGAAACGCCCAACAAAACCATCACAGGTGCCGGGAGATGACTTCGTTGAACAATAGCAACCTTTTTGACAGCTTCAGAACTGCTGTGAGCACTCTTATCATTTTGCTTTTTAAATGTTCTTCGATAGTAAAACTTTTCTCATCTGTGAAAAGAATTTCTCGATGCTTGTTATCTGTGTACCGACGCAGAAACAGTTTTTTTTAGTTTTTCAATGGCATGGCAATTTTTATTTAGAGTAAGGCGCTAGCTCCCCCCCCCTCCAAACTCTCCTACGTAGAAATATCGAACATAAAGGTACATAAAATACTAAATATTCAAAAGCAATAAACATGTAGAAACTTTCATTCTGATATCTTACGTTGTTCTCGTGATATTGGAGAAACAAGGAAACTTAAATGAAACTTTAACATCCTGTATCTCGAAAACGATGATTTTTGTGGAAAAAAGTTGTATAATAAAGCAGGATTAACTCTTACTGTGGAATCCACCTGCCAAATATTTTCAGTACTAGGCCTTTCTTGTTCTCTTGGCCCTATCTCTTCTTCTTATAGTTCTTTCCCTTGTTGTTCTAGCTTCATCTCTGTTTTTCCGACCTTATCACTGTTCTTCTAACCCTATCTCTCGTTTTCCACTCCTATTTCTCGTTTTTCTACTCCTATCTCTCGTTTCTCCGTTTCTAGACTCTTCATTTCTATTCTACTTGCTGCTGCTATTACTGAAGGTTATATTTGCATATTTTCTTCTTGGTTCAAAACTCTCTGGTAATTGTCTGCTATTTCAAAAAAATAATCAGGAACAACATCATCATTATATGGATAAATTCCTGTGACTCGAAATCTTGACATAGCTGACTCGATGATTCTCCATTTCTACTTACATCTCTCTTTTTATTAGAGAATAAGAGCCTCTCTGCTTCTTTTATGAAGTTTATTTTTAATTACTGAAAAACTGATTTACGTTTTCTCTGTTCACTCTTTTTGTCCTTAAAAGAGATAAAAAAAGAGATAGATAAAAGAATACAACCCATGCATTTCAGCTGTATTTTCTTTCTGTGAAAATTTCTTTTCTAAGCCTTATTTGTTTGCAAACTCATAAGCCATCTGTCTAACAAATGTTATAGCTGGAGCAAATCCTACAGATATGGATTACCAAGCGCTTTTCATTTTCCTCTTTGAGGAGTGCTGGTTTGCCTAGGTTTTATACATGCATTCATTCATTATCATCACCCTCTTTTGCGCTAGGTGTCGAGGAGGAAGACACACCAAGCCGTAGAGAAGCATTCATTCAACTTCTGACCACGGCTAGCGTTGCTTAACTTGCATTATCGTACTGCCTCTTAGGTTTTATGCATCATGTTGGATATTTTTCCACGTGAGGCACGTGAAAGAATGCTATACCGTCTGCTAGCCTCATTGACGTTCAATCCTTTAGAGTTTACCTTTTCGATAGTTTCTTGTAGACTTTGCGCTAACCATGAAACTCATGGCCTAATACCTTGCTTACCGACGTGTTTTCATGGCATATCTGTTAAACCTCCTTACCTTGGGGTTTGCATATAAACTTCTATCCTTTTATTTGTTAAAATAAGCTTAACCTCATTTCTGTCAGTACAATAATCTCTGTACTACCTAATAATGCAAATATCAATTGTATAAATAATCTTTTACACACATCTGTATCATAACTGCTCGTTTACGCCGAAAGTTCAACTTTACGCCTAGCGAGCTGTAAAACCGACAAAAAGCCTGATGGGCTGTTAACCTAATAAGAAGTTGGTTATTGATAGCAAACGATCTTTATTTAGAAAGTTGGAGGAAAAAGTTAAGTTTAGTACTAAACAATTGGAATCACTTTTGTGCCTAAAGACAGTAATTTGCCCAACTGTCCAGAACTTTAAGCCATCAAAAAGATATTGAGCTCAGGCAAACAGAAATTACAAAAAAGAAAAAAGCCAAAAATCTTAGTGACTTTCAGAAAAAGTGAAATAAAGCATGGCAGGTGCTCCTGACACTGGACAAAATTTAATGTGTAAGGTAAAAAGCAAAGTCGGGAATTTGGTTATGGGTTACAATAATATAAAACAGTTGCAAAAAAGGATGTTCAAGTGAAGCTCTAACTAGTTCTAAATATAAACATCATGCATGTACTCTTTTTATTTATTTTTTCTACGCCCGTGTCGAAAGCAGCTATTTCTAATAAAGTTTTCGATGTCAAAAGCAGCCTTTTTAAGCATTAGTTCTGGGAAATATTACTTTGGGCACTAATGCTTAAAAGGGCCCTTTTTGCTATCAAAGACCTATCAAAAAAATTTTTGAACATGGGCGTAAAAAAGTAGCATTGCAAAAGAGCAATTCTTTGCCTGAATTCGAAAGTTGTACAATCGAATAAGTGCAATAAATTGCTCTTTTGACACTTATTACACAATATGCTATTTTTATGTGACCAGATGTTTTCTTACACAAGCTCTAAAAGCAAGACAAGCATGTTGTCATTGTCAGATGTCAGTTTCTTCATTTTATTAGTGAGAAGTCTCTCAATGTCGATTTTAATTTAAGTAATCGAGTGTTATTTGACGACTTTACAGTACAACAGTTAGGAAACATTGATCACTACATTGATGGTTCTTTACAAACTAGGGGGGCCTGGAACGGCTGGTTGGCCAGCTAAGTGAGCTGAAAAGAAGGCAAAAGGCAACTGTAGAAGATGTTAATTTTGGGTTTTTCTATTCAACTAAAATTAATTATTTTATTAGGCACATTATATTATCTTAAGATAAAATTAGTAAATTAAGTGTACTTTTTAATTAAATAGCAAAAACAAAATCAGTAGCCTATGAAAATTTTAAAAACGTTTTCGTATTCCAAAAGTATTTCGAATTGATTCAAAGCCTTGCACAATACGCTCTTGTACAACCTGTGTAGTTGAAATTGATGTATGGTAAACGATACTCTTTAGATGCCCCCACAAATAAAAATCAAGAGAATTATAGTCTGGTCACTGTGCTGGCCATCGCACTGGTCCTCCTCGGGCAATCCAACGGTTGGGGTAATTATTATTTAAAAAATGTCGAACATTAGCACTAAAGTGCGCTGGGGCACCATAGTGCATCAGCCATAACTGACGGGGTTTCTAGCGGCACGTCTTCAAGGAGTACAGGATGATCATGTTCTACAATTTACCTGAAAGTTACTCCATTTAACGGATACCTCCCCACAAGTTGTAGAAAAGCTGTTGTTGATGTCGCGATTCAATTACAGACTGAGGGTTTTTATCAGACCAGCGATGGTTGGTCTAATAGTTAACCATGCGGTGTTTTGAAAACTTTGCTTCGTCTGTAAAGAGGACATTAACTTGAAAGTTAGAGCGATGACACTGACACAAGAACCATTCACTAAACAATAATCGCGGCTGGAAATCTGCTTCCAAGAGGCCCTGCACTCGTTTCAAGTGGTATGGATACAGAGATGGCTCATGAAGAATTCTCCATACTTGAAATTCTGCAACCATTTACCTTGTACTCTTTTCAGGATGCTTTTGAATCGTGCCGAGGACTATTATTTTTAAATTGGGCATTCGGACAGTTCTCTTTATGGCCCTATTAGCAACAACAACTGAAAAAGACTGTTTGCTGAAGCCTACAGTGGATGGCAGAAAAAGTACGTTTAGCTAGACATTATCTTCTAAGGGAACATATCTCTGTAAAGACATTGAGCTTCGCGAGTGTTGCCGTCTACTTTCCCATAAACATAATGGATATCAGCCATTTCACGTCTCGTCTGCAAAATAAATATCAAGCATTTAATTGATTTAAGAATGTCAGAGTTGACTTTTCAAACAACCGCTGACAGTTGCTGTCAATTGAAAATGTTCGTTAAGAATGTTTATAGGCTACTGACATTCTTTCGCCATTCAATTAAAAATACTTTGTGCAACTATTTTATCTTAAGATGTTGATAACTCAGAAACTAGAACTTTTCAAACCTAGGTATATAAAATTTTCTTAACCCTTACGACTTGTAGAATATGCTGGTAAAGTTTGACCAAACATTTTAGAAACACCCTGTAGAAGTTAGTTAAATAAGTTTGTGTTTTGTTTTCTTAAACTTCTTATCTTTTATATTTTTTATGAAATTAGAAATGATAGGGTTGTTTTGTTTTAATGTATCATAGCTTTCTGAACTGAAAACACTATTGTAAACTAAGTACCTATGATGCAGTAAAACATAAACACAGTTAAGATCCTGACACGTGACAGAAAGCGATTACCGGGAAGATGATGTCTTTGAATTTCTATGTTAGAAACTATGCAAAAGTAGAAAGGAATAAGACACACAAACTAAAAATTGTAACCTGGAACGTTAAATCACTTTTCTTGCCAGGAAAAGCTCATTACACCGTGAGAGAAATGAAAAGAATGAGAATCAACATTCTACGAGTTAGCAAAGTGAGATAACCTGGAACAGGACAAACAAATATCGAAGAGGACACAATGTACTATGTCGGTAACGACTTTCCGCATCACTACAATGGAGTGGCATTTATAGTCGACAAACAAAGCAAGAAATCTATAAAGAATTTTGTACCCTTATCGGATAAAGTGGCTATGCTACAAATCAACACCAAACCTTGAAATGTCAATATTATCCAAGTTGATGCCCCTACACCAAAGAAGCCAGAAAACAAAATACAAAACTTCTATCAAGAAATTAAACAGCTAATAAAGGTAACAGAGAAGCATGAAGTAAATATTGTCATGGGCGATTTCAATGCTAAAATGGGGAAAGAAAGGACATTGTTGGAAGCTTTGACCTGAGTCAGAGAAACGACAGAGAAGAAACCCTAGTTCAGTTCTGCTAAGAGGAGCTAATGATTACAAGCACCTGGTTCCAGCTGCCAGAGAGAGGGCTCTACTCCTGGAAAGCGCCCGGGGACAACCTAAACAACTTAATCAGAAATCAAACTGATTATATACTGATTGACAAGCGATACATAAACGGTACCCACGGTGTTAGGATGTATCCCGGTGCTGAAATCCTGTTGTTGGCAAAATCTCAGTCAAGCTGAAGAAAATCAAACACGACAAGAAGAAGAAATCCAACATCGAAAAACTCAAACTACCAGAAGTATACAAATAAACAGAGAAAGTACTCAATGAGACACTTAATGAGAAATTTAGAGACATAACAACACAATTAGAAGAGACAGTAGAAAACATATGGCATACCTTCAAGACAACAATTGAAACCACACAAAGAGAAAAACTACAAGACAGCACAAGAAGTACTAAAAATCTATGGATGATGGCAAATGGAATTTTAGAACTGATGGATACGCGAAGATCTTACAAAAATCGAAACGAAACGAAACGAAACGAAGTACAAACAAATGCAGAGAGTTATAAGAAAAGACTTTAGGAAAGCTAAAGAAGAGTAAATGAATGACAAATGTCAAAAATGAGAGAAATTGCTAAGAAAACGTGACCACTTTAATGCATATAAAAAGCTTAAGGAAGTCACAAGTATAAAGAAAAGATTCGCTCCGACAACATTAATAAATGACAATAACCAAGTTGTAATAAATCCAGAGGAACTAGGAAACATCTGGAAAGAATATATCTCTTTGATGAAGAAAGAATAGAACCCCAAATGAATTAAACTTAAGAAGCAATACTTCACATACTAACAACGGAAGTTGCAAAAGCCATTAAAATAGCAAAGACACGAAAGGCCCCTAGCCCGGACAAAATTTATGTAGAAATATTAAAGTTGATCAATTAAGAAAACTTACAGTTCCTAACTCTACTAATGAACGAAATATACAGCACAGGAACTTTCCTGGAAGACTTGTTGAAATCCATGTTCATATCTATAGCCAAACAGAGTAAAGTAAATAAATGATCTCAGATTAATTAATCTGATGAGCCAAGTCCTGAAAGTCTTACTAAAGATCATACACCAACGTATTAACAGAGAATGCAAGAAAAACCGCCTGCCCACTAAAAATCTGCACCGAGTTTGAATTAAATTAAGTAGGCTACTAACATATTATATCGGAAAACAAAAGAACGTCAACTGTCAGCGTTCCAAGTCGTGTACTTTTTCGTATTTCGTTACTAGTTTTTGTTTATAATAAAAATTAATAAAATAATCTTTTGCCCAATTTATAACTCAGTACAGATTTTTAGTGGACAGGCCTTAAGTGACAGCCAATATGGATTCCGCAAGGGAATTGGCAAGAGGGAAGCACTATTTAGCCTCCAGGTACTGCTGCAAAAGTGTTGGGACCAACGTAAAGACGCATTCTTATGTTTCATCGACTACAAAAAAGCGTTCGATCCAGTAAAACACACCACTGATAGAAACGCTAGCACGACAGCACATGGATCATATAAATGCTACTCTGATCAAGAATCTGTACTGGGAACAAACTGCGTCAACTAATAAATGAACTATTGATAACAGACAGCCGATTAAAAAAGGGCTATTCGGAACCAGTAGGGTGCTCAAGGAAGGGTGTTGGGGGGTCACCCCCCCTAGCCAAAATATATTATTATGTACGGGGTAATTATTTTATGATTTTTATTTTTAAGTACCTATTATTGTTCACCTACCTTCCACCACTTTCTGAATCCCCTCAAGAAGAATTCCTGGGCACGCCACTGTTCGGAACAAATATTCCAAAACGCCCTTGAAAACATGGAAGAAGGGATCAAAGTCAACAGAGAATATATAAATAACTTAAGATATGCAGACGATAGAGTCAACATCGCGGACAGTGCTGTTAGTTTACAGTGACTCGTAAATATCATAACTTGAGAAGACGATACCTTAGGATTAAAAATAAATACAGATAAAACAAAAGTAATAGTGGTCAAGCGTACTCAAAACTGCGGCAATAATATCAACATATAC
>VTPC01008728.1:42147-70780 GCA_011009095.1 Ignelater luminosus | reverse complement strand
CTTTTTGTCAGTTTAGAGACAATCAATATCAATAATAAAATAAAACTCTTTAATAACCTTGGTTGATTTTGATTAATGTACAAAATTTTCAAGCTCTTAGTATGTAATAAATAATTGGAACATTGCAATAAGATACCTCATTCCTCACAAGGTGTAGTGGTTTATCGTTGTTCTAAATCGAAATGTTTTCATCAGTAGTAAGACATAAGACACAAACGACAATAAACTATTCATAAGCCAGCAAACTAAAGATAAGATGATAAATAAAAACAAAAATATTACAGCATTACTTTACTTGAGCATTTTTCTGCTAATCACTAATCAATTGATTGATAGCCAATATTTTAGACGACTACTGGAAAAATTCAGGCGTTTCTACTTTGGAGAAATTGATTCAAGTTGATAAAGACACTTGTATGAAAAGATTTTATCAATATGATCACACAAACGCTAGTGTTTAAGATCTAAACAAAACAGTTCGTTAAAAAATTTTAAAAATGATATACTAGTCAGTCCAAGTTTGCTTCGTTACAGTGATTTGTTCTTATTTATCTATTGGTTTGCTAAAATGCATTGTGCAAACTTCACAAACTGGTAGTCGCAGCGATTTCCAGCTATCCTGTATATTTTGCTATGGTTGTATAGACGAGGTAAGTAATAATAAGCAGTTGAATGTTTGAAGAAGAGATGGAAAATTTAATAGAAAAAACCAGAAGAATTCAGCAATTATATTATTATGAAAATCAAACAAGCACGAGAGAATAATTGGTCTAATACATTACGTTGGCAAAAAGATCAACAAAGAAAAAGGAACTTAAAGCTTAAAGTTATACATGGATGCTCAAAACCTCTAATAGAAAGCTATTCAAATGACCATCAAAGGGCAAAAACTTATTTCGATTTTTGTAAACTAAAATGTGAATTTGACAAAATAAATGAAGTTTGGGAAGGATATGTACTATGGTTTGGAAATGATTATTATTTTGTCTAAAGCAAAAATAGTCTAGGGAACTAAGACTAAAACTCAGTGATCACTCTTTCCAAACCGCTCGCATTGGTATGGAAATAATTTCATCAGTATAACCACCCAAACGCTATTCCGTGTGATCTGAAGTACTAGTTAATCCCTGTTCCTTTCGGTACCTCACTTTTAAGCTCATGCTATCTATTAGCCAATATCAAAAGTCATGGTAGTAATATTCAACAGTTTTACATTTGTACATTTTGTTTAGATAAAAATTCCAACGGCTATTATCAAGTTGATAATATTTACTTCGCTGGTATGGAACAAATTTCAACAGTGTGACCATACTAACACAACTGTCTGCGATCTGAAAAGATCCAATTTCTTTGCCGATCCTAAAAAGTATATTGTACAGCAATAAACCACACAAATTGGTAGGTCACTATACTACCGCACTTAGCTTAGTAGGTTGGGTACTATCCGAGTTGTGTGTACAGTTGGCAGGGAGATAAAAGAAAAAGTTGATATGGGAAAGATTCCATCAATGTAACCACACTAATACTATAGCGTGTGAGCCATATAAATCTAGTTTCTGCCAAAAAAACTCCTAAAGGTGAGGTATTGGTGAACCCATGTACATTTCGCTACATGAACTTTAAAGTGCTATTTTCTAAGGTACACATAAGATCAGTTACAATATTACAATGTAAAAGTGATGACCAAACGAAAAGGTAATTAAAGAAAAATAGAAACATCTAATGGTAGTAGTTGAAACTCACAACTATAATGTAAGAACGAAGAACATACAGTTGGATGGTAAAAGTTAATTTGTAATTGAAAGAATTTAGCTGTAGCTATAGATATTAAATAGAAAGCAAACAAATGTATGACATTAGTCAAGGCAAAAATAGCTAATGGTACAAGAAAGACAGGGGCTGTAATGAATCATTACGTCCCTGTTCCAAACGAAAATAAATTTAGTTTACGGGCAAAAAAATGTTGTACGTGCCACGGGAGTAAGTAATATTACAGTCTCGACTGCAACAAATTACTTCTTTTCCTTGGTACGTAAATAACTATTACTATGTAATTATAAAATGAATAAATATTTTGTTGAATTTTCGTTTTGCAAGGGTTGTCTATCAAGGATAAACGTTCAAAGCGTTTGTTTGAAGAACGCACGCACGGGCGTGATATTTATGTTAGCTTGTGAATTTTGATGTTTTGCCAATTTTTTAAAAATCCATTTTATTTTTGGGGGATTAGGCTTTTGTTCAAATGCCGTATTTAGGCACCTTTGTTATTGAGCGTGATCGTTCAGTTCATCAGAATTATTCGACAATGGCTGCAAGAAAACCCATAAGTACTCTATCTTGGATAAGAATGGTCATTGCACTATATGAAAACAATTTCAAAGCTGTAACTATTGAAGAACTATAATTGAAGAGGTTGGGGACAATAACTATAGATTTAGACTATACACCAAAAATTGGAAGAAAGAACACGCAAACATTTGTGCAAGACCAATACCTCCCTATTTCTTCAAGTTATGAATAAATATTACAGAGTAATTGACATATTGAATCTATTATTCTTGGAAAATCGGAAAGAAAAAAAGTGATTTTAATGAACTTGATCTAACAAGACGGATTTTAGATCCCAATTCGGCTAAAAAAAGCTTAAGAGAAAACCATTGTGATGCAGACGTTTAAGTATGTTTAGTTCACCGAATGATGAACAAAATGAAAATGTAATCGAAACGTTAAACCTAACATTCTTAAAAAGTGAAAAACTGGAGATACTCCTAAGAAGGTCTACTAAATAGAACAAATTGCAACGTCTACAATAAGACAATAGAATGAATTAGACCTAAAAAGAAAAAAAATAAAAATTAATAAAGGTATTGTGCAAAAGGCAAGACTTGTTAATTCTGATCTAGCCATAGAACCTCAAACACAGTAGATTATGATGCAAACATTTACGAAAAGTAAGTTCTCCTAATAATGAAATACTGCAAAGTGATGTATGTAAAACCTAACACTTTAAAAAGTGAAAAGGGAAAGAGGTAGACTTAAGAAGGTTAGCGTCATGCTATAGAATAATACAACAAAGTAAGATATTTGTAGAAACACAACAGGCTGAAATGAAAACTGAATTGGAAAAACTGAAAATATTATGCAAGTAGACTGTGTTATTTTATCTAACCATGAGGCGTTAAACATAAAATGCTATGATGCAAACATTTATAAGGAGTGTCTAATTGCTTATTAAATGATAAGCATTGCATAGAAATCAGTAAACCTAATATTCTTCAAAAAATAAAGACAAAGCAAGGTTTTGATTTCGAAGTTTGTCAAAAAAAGTATTTAAACAAATTTTTTAGTCTGTAAAAAAACAATGAAATCAAATAGAAATTGTGGAAAAAAGTATGGTATGGGTTTGTCATTTTAGAAAAGTATGCGGAACCTCCGACTTCTTTATTGGGGTAACCGGTAAACATTAAAAACATGTACTTAGTCGCCTTCGAATTAAAGCATTGATCACTCCGGGATCAGATTTATGAGATTGTCACCGATGATGAAAACTCCAGGTTAACCTCAGCAAAGTTAGTATAGTAAAGTATCAATATATAAACTTACAAAGAAGACTGCAAGAGAGATCTTACTCTGACTATTATCCTTCTTTTCAAGCAATTATTTATTTAGCTCTGTGGTAAGCTATACTCTATTAAAGAAAAAAGTCATCTTTCTTATGTACCCCATCGAAGTTCAAATCAGATGTCCAGAAAATTAAAACACGGCAGCTCCCAAATTCTTCTACTTCGAGAGCCGGTTTGAAAGAGACACCAACAAATAAACCTGCCCTATCTACTATCTGTAAACGTTTCAAATCTATAGCAGAATCTGCTTTCCTCCGAAACCAACTAATGTATTAAAAAACTAGATTGTAAAACAAATTTTTCTTCTATGTCAGAATACCAAACAGCTCGTTGAGAATGATCATTTATTGGAATGGTCATTCCGAGATACTGATCTCTTTTGAATTGAAGGAGAAGACAAAATAACGAAAGCAATTGACAAAATTTCCTGCAGGCAGAGTTGTTTCATATGAAGTGTAATGACTAAATCTTTTAAACTTGCATGACCAGACTATATAACCAATATATGTTCGAAGAAAAAGCTAATCTTTACACATTGTAATTCTAAGTCCTTTCCCACGATTAAAGAACGGCAAAGCCTCTAACTCAGGGCAAATATGTAAAAAAAAAAACTGAGAAGTGGATTACTTCTCGGTTGCGTATTTTGAATCTGTCAACACATTTTTCTTAATTGGGCCGACTAGTTTTCCAGTCTTTTTGTCCTCAGACCACCCTACAATACTGTACAATAATAATTATGAAACACATTCCAACAGCTAAGCTCTGCGAGTTTTTTTGGATACATACCTATCAAATAAAATGAGCAATTTGTAGTTTTGCCCTTTTCAGTACTATGGATTTTACAAGTAAATTTAAATCTTCTTTTTTTCCTGTTTCCTTGTATTTTAAGGCATCAATTAAATTAATTAAGTCACATATAAATAGCCTAACAAGTTTCAAAGGCAATCTTTTTACTAAAGCTCTCCAAAGAGTTGTATGCTAACATCATGGTATTCTACTCTAGCAGGCGTACAAAGCCCAAAGAGGATGTAAAAAATTTTCAACAAGTCATGGTTCACTAATTAATAGCCCAATGAACCTAGACTAGCATATCTGTCAGTCTGGGAAATCTTGATGACAGAAATAAAAATGAGCTAACTCAAAAAGAAGCAGTTTTGAGAATTTATAGTTTCCCATATTTTGACTGACGTACAGTATGGCTCGTTGAGAATTGTAAAAGACATTTTGGTCAGAAATATTGAGTGAAGAAAAGATTTGAAATGTGTCTGCAGTGTTCTGGTCATGTCCTGTATTCTTGGGATAAGCTGACTATAAGTCATCCGTAAAGATTCGCTAGTCTTAAATCATTGTGGCAACGAGGATTATAAAAGTAGTGTTAGGACCCGCAGAATTTCATCTAGAGGTGAGGCCTAAAATTTAAATCAAATGGACTTACAGTGTTGCAAAGATCAGCTTGCTTGAACCACTCCCATTTCGGCATCCACAGCAGCTAACTCTTCTCTTTAGCAGTTTTGTGTGAGATGAATGAGAACATCACAAAATTATATTTGGTCGAAAAATGAAAAAACAACTTTTGGGCGCTGATGTTTAGCTGGAACGGCCTGGTCTGGTTTACAGGTAAGTGCAGTAAAATCTTGAGTGAAACTGTTTTCCCAAATTCCGTAAATCTAGCCGGGGCAAGATGGATAGGAAAATATAACATGATGTGAAAATGACATAGACTTTGGACTATCAACATCTTTGCTTGCCTTCAGCAGGAAAAAAGTCAAAAAGCGTGAATAGAAAACCTTGAAAGACTGCAAGATAACTTGTACTGTTTCATTTCATCAAGTGAAACCCGAACCTGAAAGTCAACATAACTTAGAAACAAAAGATTTATTAATTTACCATTATATTCAGATTATTGTTGAGACACGCTGTATAAAGAAAAATCAAAGTAGTTCTAGTTTTTATTGTTTTCATGAATTCCTCACATCAACAATAAACTAATAAATTTGTTTTAGTTCAAAAAGTTATTTGTATATATTTTACAAACAATTTTGTCTAACTTTCGTAATAAATTAAATGAACAATTAGCAACACCTGTGCATAATAATACAAAGGACGAGAAGTTTCGGTAATTACAGGCACATTGTATAAGCAGTTTTCCGCAACTTCAGCAATGCATACAGTTTATTGACCGCAAGATCGTAGTTGGTGTCTTTAATATCTAGCGTAGCATTTTCCAGATGAGATTTCTATGCATCCAGATGCGTTAAACATTCTAAATTCTAGAAAATAGCTGGTGGTTGTAAGCGAAGTTGTGGGTTTTAGTTGGCACATTTGTAGTTTATTTAATGAATGGTTGTACAACCCTTGATAATAATTAATTATACATAAATTTCAGTGTTAGGTTGATTTGCAGTAATTGCAGTAAAAGTCTAAAATAATTGTTGTAAACAGTATGAATCTATGTATAAAGTGAAGCTACACAGTTGTATCGATTTGATATTTTACGGAGACTGCACAGGACTTTTTTTGCATAAGTTTTACTGTATATTTAGACTAGCTTTTTCCATTATTAATCAGGGTCAAAAAAGGGTTCTAGGAAGAAAATTAATCTTGCAAACGTCAAAATAATTTTACAGTAAAATTGCTATCTGAGTTTTGACAATTTTTTATCACTAGATTTGGTCCACACACAACAGCATTTTGAGGAAGGTACATACGTATATGCACCGTAGCAACTACTAAAAAGAAGTTACAATGTTAGAAAAATCTTTAAAGTTGCAGACGGTCAGGCCGCTACAAGGACATTAACATCCATGTTGAGTATTCAATTGCGTTAGCAGGCCAAACAAACCTTAAATGTACAATGCAGTAAAATGAGCACGTCGTCACGTTCATGTATCCAAAAATCAAAAAACTGACTGCCTAGCAAAGGACTGAAAGAAAATATCGTTTATAAGATTAGAACAAGCAGGTAACAAAGCAGGAAATTAAAATACTGCTTGGACAGTGGCACTAAAACTATTGGGAAGAGTTCTCAGGATAGAGACAGACTAGATTCTGTCGGTTAAAAAACACACAATGAGCATTGTACTAGAATCAAAATGTAGAGAATCCAATGAAGAAGAAACTCCAATTCACATATTGTGTCTGTGATTAGTAAAATCCAAGAAAACAAGAATGGGAATTATCTGAACCCTTGCACCTTTAACATTTTTTCGAACAACCTCTGAAATTTGGTCGGACTATGACCATGATGTGACTCTGTTTTTTCTTATCTATATTATTCTTCCTAAAGCAAACAAAATAGATCAGTACAAAAAGTTGTAACTTTCTAATTGTGTTGAACTGGAAAAGAAACTATGGACGTCATAAGAGTAAATCCTGAATTATAGAAGAGGATAGCAAAGCCATGATAATAATATACAAGTAAGTCTTGACATGAGTAGATCGTCACCAAGAGAGGCAAAAACCTTTAGGGACTGAGAAAAGTCAAAGATGTGGTAAGGACATGAAGAATAAGCTCAGGCAAAATGCCTAAGAATCAGATATTTTATGGGCAATTGATTTAGGCAACTCATTGAACCGTCGCTTCGCGTCGCTACTTTAGTATATAAGCAACAAATTATCAATGGACAAAGATATAAATATAAAGAGAAATTTGAAAGCTTAATCATCAAGATCATATCACGAAAAATAAGAAAAATAAGTTTTTGGGGTATTAACGCCTGTATGAATAGGTTTATTCCTTTTTCCATTCATAGTCCCACAGTTATAATATTAATGGCAGCCCATTGTATAGTTGGATAATAGTTTCTCAAATATTTATACTTATTTTCAACCAGACAATCTTTTTCCTTCTTTTAGCTTTTCCCATACACCAAGTTCCAAAGAAGACATATATGATATTGAACAGCTAAAGATACACAAACTCTTCAACAAGGTAACTATAGAAAACGATATTCGTCTGATAATATTTAATGAATTCTTACGATATTTCATATACAGGGTGGCCCAACAAAAACGAAACAGATTGAATAACTCTCAGGAAACCATGTCAATTTGTATTGGGAGGGGGACATTTTTTGTCCCACAATGCAACACAGACCTGTTCACAATTACATTATAATTATGAGCGTAACCTTGAAGCCAAACAACAGAGTGCCGAATGGAGGGGAGAGGGCCAAAACCAAAACAAGCTCGCAAAGGTTGATCAAAAATAAAATTCATGATCATCGTTGTCATGTATGTTGGTAGAATTGAAATGACTTACTCCTGCAGGGTAGATAGTTAATTTTGTACTTTATGTTAACGTGTTGGGACTCCATTGTCCACCATATTCACCCGATTTAGCCCTGTGTGGCTTTTTTCTATTTTTGAAATTAAGAAAAGTCATGTGAAAAATTCATTATGATATGTGGAAACTATCCAAAGAGAATCGACGCAGCTTCTTTCAACAGTGGCAACGAAAATGGAGCGAGTGTATTTATTCAGGGAAGGACATGTCGACAGTGTTTAATTACCGTCTTATATTTTTGATTTCTTGTCTACCTAAATTACTTAAAAAAGATGATAAACATTCATCTAGTTGGGCATTACAAAATCATAACCTTATTTACCCCATTACAATGCCAGTTAGATCAGATTGCTTTATTAACAGAGAAGGTGTAAGACACCATCAATAAAATTGTCATCATCTCCATTTTAATCAGTTTGGACAATTAAAAGTCTTCATTTCTCGCCGTCTAGGAAACATGATGTTAGCTTTCGATAATACATCTAATCCAAAGTCAAACTCTTTACAATCTCTTAGTCTCATTTTTTACCGTAGGCTGACTTACAACAATCACGTGCCAATCTACGTAATAGCTTTTTGTAAATGATTCTTAAACATTTTCAACTGTCTACGAGCACATGGTCGGTTTACTTCCTTTATTATATCTTTTTTATTAACACCTTCTACGATAGAAAAAACTTTTTGCATTCTCAAACTGTCTTAATATGGATGTCTTTGCTCAGCTATATACTATCAATGACGCGTATCTTCTAGGTCAGTCACAGAATGAGCACTTCATATTAGCACTCTCACGCTTAAACGGTAGAAATCTATTTTTTGGTATATCTCCTAGTTAACAAGACGATTACATCTGCACGCTTTAAATGAGCAAGAAGCAAACAAACAACTAATATTTAACGGTTTTTCAAGACTACCTCGATTACGTTATTATTATAAGATACATAGGCCCTTTTAATAGCTTCTATTTACGTGTGTCTTGCATTCAAAATTCTGAAAATTCCTGAATTTTTTTACTCAAATTAATGGGCTAGTAGTTCAAGGATGTGAATTGGCATATACCTATACATCCTTACTCTCACGTTCTACTATAATTTTAATGATTTGTAATTAGATATAAATTACATGACAATTATATTTTTCTGTTTAGAAATTTTTTCCATTTGATTATGTTTATCATTGAGGATATTTAGATAAAGGAATATTTGAATATTCAATAAATTTTGCTTCGTTAATTATGTATACCAAATATTTTAATTTTTATGTAACTTCCTTATGTGTGGCCTAAGGCTACCGACTGCTAATAGTCGGGGCAAATAAATATTTTCTTTTCTTACCGCATGACCCTTTGGTTCTACTTACTTGCTTTTGTTTCGAATAGTTTGATCTTCACTTCATTGATAAATTTCTATTAACATTTTAATTCTTTTTTTTACTTTTAATAGTCTATGAGTTTCATAGATAAAGAGAAGAAATTGCGTTTAACATTCTGAATCTAACACAATTTCTTATTAAAAAGAGTTATTCAAAACAAATAAATACATGAAGAATGCACATCAGATTGACACTGAGTAAGAATCAGATCAGAATCGTACCCAAGAGACATCAAAACCCCTACAAAGAACATTTCGAAAACAAATGGACGTATAGAGCAAGAAAAATTGGCTAACAGAACCTGACCAGAATCAGTTGATATTTGCATACGACAGCCAACATAAAATAAAACAACATAAATTCCCCTCAGAGGAAAACTACATAATAAACTTATTTAAAACAAAATAATCAGATAAATTCTTTCCGGGTTTTCTTAAAACATTACACAAACCAAACTAAAAACTAGACATATCCTTCAACAAGCTGAAGTTTGATGCTCTTTAGAAAACACAAAAAAAGTTTGCTAACACCCCGGGAATTTCCTTTTTCAAGTCGATAAAGTTCCCTCTTAAATGCACTACAAAACTTTTGTCATCTTCAAAGTGTAAAGTGATAAAGTTAGAACGCACATCCACCAAAATCTTTGACAAAGACAAGCTGTAATGAGATTTAAGGATTATAGTCTTAATATCGCTTCCTTGCCACTCCATGCATTAATGGACTTTCAAATTGACTCCCTTTCTTACAAGTTTTACACATTTTTCTTCTATTAAGGTATTTTTCATTTAAATTTTCAACAGAAAATCGTGTTTGATATGTTTTGCAAAAAAGAGAAATACTTTTTCATTTCTATTATTGACAGGATAATTTATGGTATATTGAAATACGATACTTTTTGTAAAAGAATAAAAGGGAGCAATACTGATATGCAAGAAGATGTTGCAAAAAACAGAAAAATGACAGAAGAATTCTGACTTCGAAGTTTAATATTATAGATTTCATATATAGAAAACGATATCTAAAAGTGTCAACTATGATTTATGTTTTGCTGAAATTTAAAGATTTTTCTTTTCCTGAACAAAAAAAACGCATACCGATATTATCACATAATTTTCCACGCTGAAAATACCAAAACAATCTCTATAGAAGCTGCTATCAAAAATTCGTTAAAGCAGAAAACTTGGAAAACCCAAAAAATATTTTGCGCTGATTTAAACAAAAACTTTATAGGTAGAAGGCGGTAGTTTAGTTAGGTTAGTCAACTGTTTTACATTTTCTAAAACTCGAGAAAGTTTTCAACAAACTTTTTAACTTTAACAGAGTTGCTCGATTTATCTTCTTCAAACATCTCATTGCTTTTTGAATTCCTTTTTTTATACTAAAAATGATTTATAGACTCGTTAGAAGAAGCCGATAAGCTTTGTAACAAAATTTAAAACGAAATAAGGTTGGAAAAAGCTTAAATAACTAACTTTTGTTTCTTAAACAATTGCAGATTTAAAACTTAATTCTATTTTATAACTTCTTTTTATGACGTAATAAACTTTTTAAAGCCAATCTCCTTTTCTGTATGCTTCGATTAAAAATGTATTTAATGTCAAATGAACTTTTTGTAAATAAACATAACAAAGTATACAAGTTCCAACAATGTTTCTATTTGTTTATGGACTTGAAACTCAACTCATTTAATTCGTGAAAGTCAATATAACATACAACATACAATTGTGACTAAAAACACAGTAAATTAATACAATTTACTTAATTAAATAATGCTCTATCTTTAGTCAAATCAATCTACATAAATAAACTTGCACCAAATGTATTTATACTATTTCTTATAAATAAGAAAAAATATAGAAAAGACAATTGCAATTAACTTGCCCAGAACTTAATGCAGCATTTTGTGAGATGGTTTAAGATATTGACTGTATACTAAACAGGATGAGACTGACACTTTAATAGCGTTTCTTGTGATTCCTCTAATAATGTTCACAGTTCCACTTCGCTGTAGATTGTCTGCAGGTTAATTATGATACGTGATAAATCATCTCCCACAATAATTCTTGTTTTTCTTCAATTCTTTAGTTGAATTGTCTATTGGTACGCTGCATTATCATAGTAACTAACTTGAAATAACTTAAAGAAAACGTGCTGTTGTAGATGTGTTGACACCCTTCATCGGGTTTGGGTTTGCGATGCTTGCAGGCAAAGTAGTAGGGGTCGGCGCTTTTGACTCGCGAAATACATTTTGGTTACCTGGCTTACCTATCTTTTGACGCATACAACATTATTCACTCAGCTAATGTGTACATTGATATAGTTGGACGCAAATATTTGGTTTATCTGTTTAAAAAGGATTTGTTACTGCTTTATAAGTTTAAATGAGGCACGTAATTATGTCGCGCAAATTATTAATGGATAGGCACCTTTCGTAGGTACTCTGCCTAACACTTTGATTTTGGACAAATGTGCCTCTGAAGATCATAAGATACCTGATTCATCCAATTAAAGCTAATTGCACTTCCTACGGCATTCGCCAAATATTGTGTTCCAACTATACTACAAACTGAGCTCCAAATGCAGAGTTGACCCACATCGAGCTTTAGTTTCCTATCCATTATTTAGCTAATATCTTATAGATCCTTTCCATAAGGACTATAGTCAGCGAATCATTTGATAAAGTGAGTTTTGATACTATTATTTGGGCTTTTTAATAATTGCCGTAGATCACGAGCAAATCTACAGTTGCTCTCTCCTGGTTTAGGCATTCTCTGGCAGGTTTTTCAAATCACGATATCAAGGTATCGCTAACTTTAGTAACTGATTTTACCAACTGATCTTAACAATCCTGAGATCGCGACGACTGCAGGTGCAGTAGGAACTAATAACTCTTTCAGCCTGCAAAATTTCAATCTTTTCCTCATCGAGTTTTAGTTTTAGTACCCCCGGACAAAATTATTTATTTTAGTAGCCACTATACTAGTACTACCATCTGAACATCTCATAACCTTGAGACCTTACGAGCCGCTTTTTGTCCTCAAAGTGCACATCTAGTTCAATTAAGGTTTTAGTTGCCCAACCTTGGTTTAGCTATCTTCTGATATGTTTTTCCAATTTAGACAGACATTATTTATTTTGATAATGCGGATACAGATACTACTAACTGAGCTTCTCATAGTCTTCTTGAAATCGTAATTCTCGCAGGTAAAGTAATAGTGGTTGGCCTTTCGGCCCGCCAAATGCAGATCTGGCTCTCTTCAGCTGTGCTCTCCTGATTTATCTATCTTCTGATGGGTCCTTTCTGTTGGTAAATCATGATATCTAAACCTCATTCAGTTTGGACGTGTGTACTTTTGGTCTATGTAGTGGAAATCTGCTCCTAATTGAGTTTAAATGTTCTTGCTTCTAACAGGTCTTTTCAATGCCATAATGATCACAATTCGAAAATCATGACATCCAGACATTACTCACCCTGATAATGTGTTTACTGATACTGAACTTCTTCATAGTTCTCTCTAAATTACAATACCCTCAGGCAAAGTAACTAGATCGAAGACCATTAGTTGCCCTCTGCCCTCCATAATGATCGTAGTCTAAGAATCTTGATATCCAAGTATCTTCCTTCTTGATAACGTGTGTATTGATACCACCAACAAAAGCTTCTTTTTCTTGACCATGCGATGCACACAAGCAAAGCCATAATGATTGGAACTTTTGGTTTGCAAAGTGTAGATTTAGACTCCATCAAGCTTTAGTTACCTTCTGACAGTTCCTATCAACTTTCGTATGATCACATGATATCCAGATATCACTCACATTGGTAACGGATATACTAATACTACCGATCATGCTTTCTCATAGTCTTAGTCAGACGAACAATATAATCTTGGTAAGTTTCGGATCTTTAAGTTGACCGATCAGTTGCTTCTCTGAGAACTACACAGATGTTATATACTTCAACGATCTCATGTGCACGTGATGGTCTGGGCAATAGGTTTGCAACTGAATTGCGCTTTTTATTTATGTATTTTACGCTGAAGTTGTAGCTTTGCAGTTGTAATGTCTAGTTGTCAATTATATCAGTTGTTGACTTTAATTTCAGTAACAGTTGTAATGTCTGATTATCTTTAATGGCTGTTATAAACGATTCTAACGGCCAAACTACAGCAAAAACTTTACGTTTAGTATTGGTTGAATAGATTTACTCACCTTTAGAGGACAGTATCAAAAAAAGTGGAAATTTTTAAATAATCACAAAAGCAAGCTTAGAAATGCTTAGAATATTGGGGACAGGAAGGCATCTGTTCTTATGACAAGTAGTTTCTGTAAGTCATCAACTTTTTGAATCATATAGACAGAGGTAACCAAGACCGGAATTTCATATTTATATTGTCTTTTCCGCTTTTATCTATTGAGCGGAAGGGATACTTCAAGAAAATTCTCAGTAAAATGGCGATTAGCACAGTCTTGTAGAAAGTATTGTAATTTCTTGACATCAAACTTCCTAGAAGTCTATTAAATACTTTCGCCAAATCCCCAAGTGCTTGAGCTATCGCAAGAGCAAGATATCGGCGAGCTACCTGAAAAAAGACAACATGGACCTGGTTGCAATCAAGTACCTACCTGGAGAGTCCGGACTCCCCTGAATCCAAGAGATGATGAGCGAGATTGGTATTGCAGCGGTTTTACATCAGCTTCGTCAGGAGCAACCCGACATCAACACCAAGTGGATAAACTTCCAGCTTTGAAAATACCGCTGCAAAACTCCGAGCCATCACCTAAAGTCCCTGCTGATGATCCGAAGAAATCCAGCAAAATTCCGAAGAAAAAGAATAAGAAGAAGAACAAGTCCCAGAGAAAACATGCAGCCACACTCCATGACAGCCACTCAGCCCCACCGTTTCCAATATCTCCCAGTCGCCGAGGATGGAACTGAGCGCCGTGTCGCGAAGCGATGTCGTGCGCCTTTTTTGTTTTCAGATATAGCCCCGAATCCGATCCGGACAGCGGCGACGGCTTTATGGAAGTCGTCGGACATTTGAGGAAGAGACGCAGAAAAACATCCGATGAAAAACCGCAGCCGGTCTCCACGGCTAATCTCTTCTCCGCTTTAGGAGCAGAGGTCCCGTTACGTGTCTCCTTCCCATAGTCCTCCACGTGAAGGATCAATGGGTCGGTATCTCGCGGGAATTCACACGGCGCTATCTAGTCGTTACAAAGACTAAAAACCTGCGTGATTGCATTATGATCCAGCCGGCGGCGGTGTGGGACTTCCACGGAATCCAGGAGGTACTAGACACCACAAAGACTCCATACCACTTCTGCCAGATGACGTCGGAGACGCCACACAAGAACATCCTTTGGGGGTTTCGGAAGTAATCATCACCGAAAAAGTAAACGAAGAACTCGCCAGCAGAAGTCTCCTAGTCTTCTCCGCCAACCGCATCCACCGCGGTTCGGAGAGGATCTCCATGTCTCTAATCCTCGACCTCCTGGGGGTATTCGGACTGAAAATCACGGTGGAGCACCCGAGAAAGAAAACAGCGATGGGTCAATGCGCTAGCGTGCGTGCCCAGCACACCGGGGATTGCGCGAAGTCTAGACAGGCGCTCATCACATGTGCAAACTGTGGAGGACCACATCCGATGAACTACAAGGGGTGCCCCTGATATCCCCGCGTAGCAAAAGCGTTGACGGCGAGCACCACCGTTGTCTGAACTGGCTGCACCCTCTGGGAGGTCTCGATTTTACCAGCCTCTTCCAGGCACTGAAGACCACCGTTGAGGTATTCGTCAAGGGCGTTATGGCAACGCTAGGAGCCTAGAAGACACGAAGCCATCCATCAACCCAGGGCCATACACCACACTACAGTTGGTCAACACCAGAAGAATTACCAAGCGACGTAGTTAGCGTTTCCAGCGTTACGTTCGCATGTGAGAGGTCCGGGACAATCCCGGGCTGCCTGTTCTCACTAGGGTTTATTCGTGATTTTCCCTAGTGGTGAAGGAGAATGCCGGAACAGTATCTTCCATGGGCCCACCACCGCAAACACCTCCTTCTCTGCAATACGTTATTCGCCTTTGTATCACCATCATCATCAATATAACAACGCCACCGTCGCCGCGCTCATAAAGCGGACGCTGTCACACCACCATCCAAGCTGCCAACTGCTAGCCCTCCTCAGTTAGCATGTCAATTCCAACGACAGCCGGGGTCAATGAGCGTGAAGAACGAATGTAATCTACCTTGTTACCCAATCAACCCATTAATACTTACAGACTAACGCTAGGGAATAACTCTTCATTCTGAGGAAAATGAATACACCACGTTCGGTAGAGCATCGGAACGGAAAGCCAACCGTCACAAATTCAAATTCTGTTTGGGACCAAATACTTTTACATTTACGTCTTAAACAATTAAATAAATTTGGATTGACGATAAAATTTAATCTCTACTAGCATCAAAGATTTGATCATTCATTTGATTCATCCATAGTTGTTTTATTGTGAATCTATTACTCTTTACAGCAAAAATATTATGAGTCCAAACAGGTCATGAATGGAGAAGAAAATTCAGTTGGAAGTTTCATAATTATTACTAGAGACTGAGGCACAACAAATGTGCAAGGGGCATTTCAAAATGTTTTGTAATTGTACATAGAAAAATCAGAAATGTTATAATTGGTAGATCTTGCCTAAGTACGTACAACGCTAACTTATTCAAATCAGCAGCGAAAGAGGACTAATTTATTGAAATATATACGTAAAGCATGTTTTTTGTATCTGTTCAAGCAACCAAAATATCTTTTACGTAAACTCTAAAGCGAGTGAACAAGAAATGTTTTTCTTGGCCTACTTGATAGAAAGCGACTTTTAAGCACTTCTCATTGATGTTTGAGTGACCTTTTTTGTTTTTTCGTAGTAAATCATGTCTCTAATCTCAACTGATTTTTTTGTTTTTTAAACCGAAACAGTTTCCATAAATTTTTAGTTTTATCCCCGCGTGTACTAATTTTATTAATTCTATTTAAACCTGTAAATCAATAAGCTATTTTAAAACTTTAACACCTTTCGCATAAAATTAATGCTTTTTAAGGGACAAAAACTTTTATTCTGAAATTTATTCAAGCAAAAACTCACGTTTTGCATAAAATTCGGGTTTTATCAGTAAGAAATGATAAACTATAAAAAAAACTTTTTATACCTCCACAAGAGAAGGCTATTCTAAATAGGGGGCGAAAAAGAGATTTACATGTACTGGGCAAACAATTAATCAATTAGATTTATAGCCAGTGTTGTAAGTCGTGGAGGACGTAAAAAGGGTTGGACTCGATTGAATCGATTCTATACGATGGTTTAATTCTGAAATAACCAATTAGTTCAACTAGAGTTAAAAAACTTTACAATTTACAATTTTTATAAATTCTTGTTAAAGTTAAGGGTTGATGAGAAAAATCACAATTTTAAAAAGTCTAAAAATTGAATCCTAAATTTAACTTTATATGAAGAATACTCTACAGCTACACTCTTACTAAAGCTTCAGCGGTTTACGAGGTAGTAAAGGATTTCTGTGCGTGCACAGAATTTTTATTCGATCTTGGAAGGATAATCTTTGGTAATTTACAGTTCAACGATAAAATCAGATTAAAAACTCATCTGTGCAGGAATTTTTATTTAATAGAATATCTTAGCATTATTCTTCTTTTACTACACATTGATTTTGTTAAGTTTAGTGTTTCTTACAAAAATAAATTATGTAACGTTTGGCCTAGAGTTTATGTACTCACTATTTCACTTACACGTTTTTTTTTTTGGTCAAATCAGAATATCTTAGTAGAGGTTTTTGATTTCTAGTGCCAAAATTGTTTTCTTACAATTACATTGAGCTTCCTCAACCTGTTAGCTATAATTATTCAACAGTCTATCTAATATTACTGCAATATTGTTTTGACAGTTGCTGTCGTTACTTGGAACGCAGAACATTCTATTAACGACATTTGGGGCATTAAAGCTTGCATTTAATATGGAATAAAATATTATATAATGACATCAAACAAAGAAAATTCTTCAACTTATAATCAAAAAAAGAACTTACTAAACTGAAAAGATATTTTTGACTTGCCTCTTTTGTGCAATAGCGTCCTGGATTTTACCAGGTACGAGAAAGAAAAATCAAGAAACAATTTCTATCTAGCACTGTGTAGCATATTGAGCTTAAGTGATTAATCTCTGAAAAAAATATTACAACATAACAAAATGATACGCGCGAGAGATCTCTTGAGCAAGGTCGACTCAAACCAGCTCAAAGAATAGATTCGTATGGAATAAAAATTTAATTTTGTCTTAGTACTCAGGAACATGTGTGAACAATCAAAACAGGTTATCTACGCACGTCCCAAAGGTTGTTTCTGTAAGCTCAAAAAGTGTTTTGAGCACTTTACTTTAATCAGCTTTCCATCTAGTTTGTTCTTTGAGACATTTTTGACATGAAGCAACTGGTAATTTTTTTGTCTGTGTGATTTGGAGGCCACTGTCATTTATGAAGGAAATACCATGAGGCATAATAGACACACTAATTTCAAAATATACAATTTGCTTATCTTGGCCCAAATACTAACAATTGATGAAATCGTGTAGGTAAGACGGTAAAAAGCAATTAGGTAAGAACCACGTCAAAACTATTAAAAAAGCAAATAGGAAAATCAAAACAGGGTAAGTCTTTTGAAATGCAAAGTTATAAGCAGATATCTCGAGTTCTAGGACTACCACAAACTTAGAGTCAAAAGAAGATTATCAACAAGTTAGGTAGAACAATAGAACAGATTAGATCTAAAGGTAATTTATACAACTCTTTTCTAAGGTTTAAGAGCTAAAAGAAGAATACGTAGACATCTCTTAGGTGTGGATTACGCTTAGTTAAGAGCTGGGCTTGAATCATCAATAAGACTTGGCGACTTATGACAGTTCTTTGCACTGAAGTTAAAGCTGTCACACGAAAAGTCTTTCTGACTATTTACATTTCAACTCTTTTAAATTCACGATTTTTATAAATTTATTTAGTTTTATTGAATAAACCAAAGAAACTCATCATATGGAACTTTCGAACTAATAAACTTTAAAACTGCATCTATTATTGCAGATTAGCGAGTGTTTGATGGAATGCCGTTCTTGATTTTTTCAAATTTTAAATTTCACATTTTAAGTCACCTGATCAACTGAGCCAGCAAAACAGCTAAATAATTTTAATTTAGAAATTATGTTAGAGGTATACATGACATGTTTGATAAGTGTAACCTCAGAAGAACTGTTTGGAAAACTCTTTGTTTAGGTTAGTTGTCAAAGGATTGAGCACTGAGTTAATCAATTTTTTATGCAGTCGTCATTATTTGATGTAGTAATAACCAAAAAACAGCATAATAACTCAATTAATTAATTGTTTGTTCTTGACATTTGTCAAACTGCGACTAATTTAAATAAAATTTAGCGTTTTCTTCGAATGTTTTCTTGCATTTCAATTTTAATTTTAATTTTAACGTTAAAAATGTGATAAAACAACCTAGCAAGCAAAGTAAAGTCTAGTTCATATAATTTACTGGCCCCGGTTACGTCTTTATGTCTTAAAAGACGTCAAAATGTCACAACTCAAAGACGTCATATTAGGACGTAGAAAAGACGTTATATAAAATAAAGTTTTAAGAACCAGATGTACGTCATTTTTAATCACGTGAATAATATAGAACAGAAATTGCATCTTCGTGACGTTAATTATTCGAATTTGTAATTGGTGAAACGACACGTTTTGTGTTTGTAACAAGTACTGTACAAGTACTCAATTAATTTAGACAATCATAAACAACAGGTTATCTATTGCTTGACCTGCGTTTAACAAAAGTACAAATTTCCAATTATGTTATTTTCATCAAAAAGCTTAACAACATTGCTGTTTTACCTAAGAAGAAATTATTGGCATTACAATAAAAATTCAAACTTAACCTCAAATTTCACATTAAAAAGAGGGCCGAAAGGAATTCAAGCTTTAATTTATCAGATGCGTAATAAATATGTAACACTGCTACAAACAAATTTTCATTTAATAATAATTCATGTTTGAACTTATAATTAGTGTATCTGGTTGGTCTTTAACGAAGCATAATTATTCAGATGTTGATTGTGCTGAAGTCGTGCGTAAAGTGCAGCACGCCTGATATATCTGGAAGTTAACAAACTTAGACAACTAAATTACAGGGGAGTTAAAATAACAGAAACACACATTTACCTCTACGCATCAAGCTCGAACACTGTAAAATACGATATTCAAATTAGAACTTACTAAACTGTATATGAGCACGTAATTTCATAATGAGGGGTTTATTTTTTTCTATCTAATTAATGTGATAATATTAGTCAAGAACTTAAAGAAGCATCAAACGTAAATCAACAAGTGAACTTTTGAAGATTAATCAAGTGAGTGGAGTAAGAGTAAAGTTGGAGCACAGTTTTAGAGTCGATGACTAGAATTTATGGACTTCCAGAATCCCACTAGGGAAAAGTTTCTGCGGTTACAGAATTCTTTTGTTGTTACATTTTATACATTTTGTATCTCCCAAGAATCGAGCTGTGTGCTTTACATTCCTCATACATAAGCTTTTAATGTATTTATGAAAAAATATAAGAAACTTTTTAGCAAGAAATTCTTTTAAGCTTTAAGAGAATAATTAATTTAAGCTCTTTAACGACACTTGAGACCTCCAAGACTCTCGGCAAAATTTCTATAGGAAATCGATAACAATGGAATTACACAGCAAAGTCATTCATCTAGTAAATGCAGATTATATTTGGTCGCAAATTCCAATCAATACGTTAACAGATTGGAAAATTGTTATTTTACTTTCCATCGTGATCCAAGCCAATCAGCAACGTGGATTTACCTCAAGCTATAAAATTCAAATTGAGAATACTTTAAAGGATATCTTACCGATATTTGATATCTGAATAACATTGAAAAGGGAAAAAGTGTTTTATTTTTGTCTGCTGTTAACAGGCATTGCTTTTTTTAAATAACAAGTGACTGTTTACGAATATTCTACTTATTCCAATAAAGTAAATCTTATATAAAATATGAAACCTAGGATTTAAATTTCTTGAACAAGTTCTTGCAGCTATGGGGCTTTTTCAGGTCTAATTAAATGGTAAAAACGAAATTTGGCGATTTTCTTTCGTATTTCCTGTTTAAACAATAGAAAGGCTGATCAAGGATTTATACAAGGTTATTTAAGATGTCCTCACTATCTACGATTTGAATTGAATTGAAGAGAAAATTTAAATTTTTTAAAGTGTGAAAGTATTAGTCATAGTTTAGACAATATTGAAAAGAACAGAAGACCTTAAAGTGCACCGTTGGGTTCAAAATCGCAATATCTAAAAACTCAAATTTACTTGAAAACGATGCATCTCACGACAGCTTACAGATCTAGAAAAAGAAAAAATTTTGTGTTCGTCAGCCTGATTAGGAAAGTTATTAAAATGTCAGACTTTTTAAACTTGTATAGTCTTTTTTGAACTGACCGCTTTTTTGAGTCGGAAAAATATCTACTAGATTTTAGGGATAATATTTGGATATTTCGATCAGTGGGGTTTTTAAAAATTTCCACCTTTTCCAGATTTGCTTCCTGATTGGATGTATCGTTGTTTTTAGTAAAATCACATTCTTCAAAACCTTTCAAGTTAATAAGCCTACTTTGTTCTATAGCTCTGTTTTCCTAAAGCGTAGCGTTTTTAAACTACATGGTGTCAAGATTGCTTGTGTTTAATTAAACTTTGACCAGTGTATTTCGAAAACGTCTCACTTTAGGGACAAAAATTGTCTGCCAAAAACCAACTCAGCTTCTGTTGAGAAATGCGATGCAAATAATGTTTTTGGGATAACGTATAACCTTGCTGTAGGCCGTCGAACTTGAAAGATTTTGAAAAATCTAATTTTACTAGAAATCACGAAACATTCTAAGAAGTAACTTAATGTTTCACAAAGACTGCTGATTCTGAAAATAAAAATTTTTTTAAATTCCTTAGTAGCGCAAAATAACGAAAAATAGTAGAAACCATAGAGTAGCAAACGTGTAAGAAATTTTATCCCGATAATCATTTTGTTCTTGAAATATTGAGAAATTAAGAAATTTTAAATAAAACTGTAACACCCTATATGACAAGAAAGGGTTAGGTGTTGTCGAGCAATGCGCTTGTGAATTTTTTTAAACTTATTTTAATAACACCCTGTATATAGTAGCGGTATTCAAAAAACAAAGATGTTTAGTTGACAACAACGTGTGAAATTACAAAATTGTCTGCTTAATTATTACTAAATCATGCCTACATTTATTGGCATTTTCACAAAAAGTGAAGACATAAAGCTTGGGCCAGGCAGATTTTTAGGAAAGATGTTATAACAGTGATGACATTAAAATCTAATCGTTTCTTTATAAAATTCAAACTAGCTTGGTATTAATCATAAAGTAGCAGGTCGCAGCAAGCACAGTGACGTCTAATTCACGTGATTTACTACTAATTGGTGTATTTTATCTAGCAAATGCTATAGTTTAGCTTTATTTGTCAGTCATCAATTACATGACCTTTACGTTTAAAATAACGTCAAGATGCCACAGCTAAAGAACGTCGACTAGACGTCTCTTTTACGTCATACTGACGTGATATTCAATTTTATTCTGTAATTAGTTTATTTCTGAATATATAAAAGAGTTATTTGCTTATTGAGATAGTAATAAGTTAATTATACTCTACTGGACTTGTTCTCTTGTATCCTAAAATCTTTTAATAAAATAGAATTTTATATAGTAACTAAATCACAACGTTATATACGCATCAATTTACGTAAGAAATAAAGAACGGGAATGATGTTTTTATGACATAATTATTTGGATTTGTCAATGGTGACCAGGCAATGTTTATTTAATTCTAACTAAGTGAATTTGACGTCAGCCACAGTATTGTCCAAATTTATATAATCACAGAAAGTTTTTTCGTAATTAACGTTTATTTGAAATGAGTTTGGATTAAAACGTTGGTACAATGAATTTCTTTTCTTTATATCCTCATTCCAATGCCGCACTTGATTCACAGCGTGATCATTTTAGATTTTGTTGCGCTTTGTACTCTAGCCTTGCATATGGACCACAGGCTCTCAATAGGATTGAGATCAGGCGAGTTCCCAGGTCAGTCGAGAAGGACGATGATCTTGTTCTTAAAATACTTCACCATCATTCTGAAAACGTGGCGCGGTGCTGAATCTTGTTGAAAAATCGGTCCAACGACTTGATCTTTTATCAGTTCTATGACCAAAAATTTTTCCAACAATGCTTTGTATCTTTCACTGTTCATCATACCTTTAATTGCTATAAGTTTTTCAGTGTTCTCAGTACATCATCTTTACGTTTCGTTTGTATTCTTTCGTACCAACTTTGATCGGATTTCTTGTACTAAAAAATGTGTTTCATCAAAAAAAGTCTTTCCTCCAGTTTTCTTCAATCCAACAGACATACTGTTTGGTCCAAGCTAGCTGTTTTTTCATTAAGGAAGCCGTGAGAAGTTGTTTTTTCTTTGGACTTATGTCTTTTCTGCCGCCTTCTAGGAGTAGTCTACAAATTGAAGAGTCTTGAATTTTTGGGAGCTTGTTTTTTTGGGATTTACTCTACTATTTCCTAAAAGAGAGGATACGTCTTTCTTTTTCTTCCACATCTTTCCTTGCATTGTATTTCAACTGATCCGGTCTCCTTTTCTGTTTTACTATCTTGTTTCAATCTCCAGGCTCACAAAACACTTTCGAACAATCTTGCTCTGGGTTACTGACGTGAACTCACTTTTTCTTGGCGTGATATTCATGACGTCTCCCATCTGTCAAAAAATATTAATATCGTTATTGACTCTTAAAAACAACTGTCAACATTACATAGCAAAAGTTGATATCATAAGAAATATAAAAAATTGATAGTGTTCACACTAATTTGTACAACACTGCATTTTTGTTTCGCTTTTTAGATATTAATGAAGAAGACTGAACCTTGTCAAATGATTTATTATATTCTTTTTAATTAAAAATTATTTAGGCTTCAAATAGCAATGCCCCCATCCGATTAGAACACCCTGTATAAGCTTTTATATTTTCTTATGTTCTCAACTTCTTTTAAACAATGTAAAACATTGAAATAGAACACTTTGTAGTATTTCTGTAATGTTTGCTATTTTACAAATCTCTTTTATGAGACAATATTTAGATTGTTATTAGAGGCGAAAAGTTCAAAGAGCAATCCCATCTAGGAAACTCCTAGGTTAGGTTTGCTCAAGGAGCTTACTAATAGCAACAGTAATCCCTGTTCTACTTATTTATTAATATTTATTCACGGAAGGTTATATACAGTGAAGTTAAAAATAGTGAGAAAAATGTATCATAACGAAATATTATTGAATACTTGTCCGATCTAGATTTTTTCATATCTGGAGAAATTTGATGTAATCTTCAATGTAATATTTTTGCTAATGCAGTATTAACAGTCTGAGCCTTTTCCTTAATGATGATGACGCAAGCTATTATTATTTTTCCGTTTTTTGATTATGGATTTCCGGCGCTTTTGATAGCTAAAGACGTAAAAACAATACTCAATAATGAAATCTTTTAAATTATCACACTTTTAAAAAGTAAGTAATCTAACAATGAATTTGAATGGTTTAGGCACCTAAAAATAAACAAAATTCAGAACACGGCTGCCATGTTAGATATATTTCATTTTACATCCTTTTGGAAATCTTTCAAACAGATTTTTCGTATCTGAAAGGGTTTGTTGACCTATGGAAATTTCTAAGAAAACCAAAGACAAATATTTTTTTTAAATATTTTTCATAACAAATTGAATTCAAAATATATGGAATTTCATATAAATTAGATCTGTAGGCTCGCCAAATTTGATCAGCAAAAAAACTTGATTTAAAAACAGTAGAAACATGAAAACTTCCCCGGTTTAATTTCCGGAAAATAACATGTTTGAGGGATTTTATCGACTTTATTAAAATGAGAATTGTTTGCAAATCCTTTTATGATATCAAGTTAATAATCTGAAACTAATCAAATAATTTTAACAAATTTTGAGCAGGTTCTGGTATTTCTGCCATTGCGCCATTATCTCCACCTATTTCTTTTTTTTTCTGACCAAAAGCAGAGAATATTTTAATTGAAAAAGGAATTTATTTCATACAAAACTAATCTTCTAACATGTGGTTTCAATTAAAATATTGCCTTGGTGTTGAAATGGCTGAAATTTATACGAAAATCGATTGCTGTAGCGCTTTAAATTGTAAAATTGGTTTTTTTACGCATGACTAATAAAACTGCAATAACCACTCTAAAAATCCACCCATTGTTCAAAATTTATGCAGGTCACGAATTTCGAATTTCACCGAGTTCGCAAACAGATATTTTAAAGGGAAGCACGGATTGCGCTATTATGTTATTTCAGTGGTTTTGAAAGGTCCATTTGCATCTTTTACTGGACTTCTGATGGCTGCCTACATCAAGTATATTGTTCGAAGAAACGCCTTTTTTTCAGCGCTCCACTTTGAACCTTATAAATTTACATTATACTGCCTTTGGATGATCCTTTTTGATGTGTTTTGTTTTTTAACTCGAATCAAACAAGAATAAAAAATCTTTTATATATATATACGTAAAACTTAAAGTAAAAGTTGGTATACAAGGCAAAGTAGCTTTTATAGTTTTCAGTTTGATGTTAGTAATGACTTTCGGGTAAAAAATTCGCAAAAGTTTTTATTTAATTTGTGGCTCATAGCCAACGTTTCCTTTTGAAACACATTTGTAGAAAGGAAGCTTTTTATATTACTTCCTTTGTTCTCCAGTTGACTCTTTATTCTTCACACTTTTAAAAAACATCTGTAGTATTGCAGCAAATTCTTTTCAGGATATTCCATCGTTCCATTTTTGTCAAACTGAAAAACTATTCTATAAATTACAAAAGAGAATTAATTTCCTTCATTTCGGTATGAAACTAAGGTAACGCAAAATACTTTATTGTCCCGAAAAATGAATTTTCTGTAAACAACAAGAGATAAGTGCTATAAAATTTTAATTAAGCGCGACTTCCGTAAAGAAATAAAAATAAAAATTAAAAAGTGCTGTTCGGATTTATACTTTCCTTTTCAGTACACTGAACTTTAAGGTAAGAACAAATATTTATAGCGAACTGGCACTTTCATGCGGTGTGATCACGGATGATCAATAAACGAGTTCAACGTCTGTAAGATATATGAGCTATAGGAGATTTTTTTCGTTATCATTTTTTTCATGGATAGTCTGGTTCTTGAATTCCATTAGTCTGGAAGTCAAACACTGTAGTTTTTATTTCCAAAAGCAACACAATAAACTACATGAAAGCTACATGACTACTTTGCATCTTTTCTATTGAGCTTCTTCAAAGAACTGTAAATGTTTGGAGAAGAATGACAGATTTGACCCCTATTTGATGACATAACATGCGTAAAGTGTAAATATAAAAAAATAGAAGCAGGATTTGGGTAGAAAAAAAAAGATGCCCAATCATGGTTTTCTTCATTCACGTTTAGTATCTTAAGCTTCGTACACACTGGAAACCAGTAAAATGAATTAACGTCTGGGTGAACAAATTAGTGAAAATCTGCGCAGACTTGTAACAAAGGTGTACAACAAGTCCGCTTTTATCGGGTGTCAGAGTTGCAGAGAAGCATCAAAGAGCATCGCGCGGTTACGTTGCAGCAAATATGGACCCCATAACAATTAAAAACTGACAAGTTGAAGTGCAAACATCTCGCACAACCTTCTAGTGCTCACTATATTGTTTCCTTTCTAACTTGCGAGATGGTTTACAACCTGGTTTGATTTCCCATATGTAAGACACTTTACATGATTTTCAATCCTAACACTTTATATCGTTATTTATCAAAACTTAATTCTGTAGAGCACACTAGAATTGCTTAGATTTCTAAGTTTTTTACAAATTCTTGTATTGTAATTCTTTAAACTACCACAGAAGATAAAAAGGTGGGAGGGAGTGTTATATTACAACCTTTGGTTTTCAGAAGCCTAACTATGTGTGGACTTGCCTCTCAAAAGTCTTTCCACGGCTTAGATGTCAGAAACGGTTTGGAGAAGTCAAATATTCTTACACATGCTGTTGTATCCTGAATTCATTTGGTCGTCAAATAGGTTAAACGAGAGATAGGAGAAAAGAATGGAGAAGATTTGTTGTTGTTCGTGTCAATTTTCATTTACTAAACAACTCCAATCTTGAGTCTTCTGAATACGGTTTTAGTCGTATAAATGCTAATTTATTTTGGCGTTCTTTATCACAGCGTACCGGTCGAATTTTGATTTTGAAAAATTTGAGCCACTTTCAAGCACGTTCTGCGATGCAGATGTAACGAGAGTTTGGTAAAGTTTAAGTATAATTGTTTATACGTAATGTTGCGGATTATTTAGGCTGTAATAATCTAATAGTGAGGAAAGAAAAAATCCTTTCCTTTCTTATACACTTGCAGTAGATTTTGGACGCAGTTTCAGTCTGCTATTTTTCTTTGTGGCCATTAAGATCTTAGTAAGAATTTTTCTTAATAAAATACTCTTGTTTAATTATTGCTATTATTTTCCAAGAGTAACACCTCCCGTACTGTTACAGGCCTTTTTTTGTGATTCGTTAAAAAATAAATCTCTATAACTTGGTATCTACGATCATTTAAGTTTCGATCTGGAAATTTCCTTTTGGGGTGTAATATCGATGCCAGAAGAGCGATTATTTAGACTTCAAAGGAATCGCAATTAATGGTATCTTTGATTCCCGTTCATTGCACCAACGTTGAAGACTACAGTGGTCCATCAAAGATCAGAAATTTCCTATTTGTCTCATGGTTACCCGCTGATATTATTAATTTTCTTCGTTGTAATTATTACTTAACTTTCCTCTCAAGATAAATAAAGCATAACGTAAGTTATTAATTTCCTACAGAAAAATTATAACATCATAATTTTCTTTAAAAGTTCATAATTTGAAATTTGCAAATTTATATTTCTTCACCTAAAAATCAACTTTGAATACTTTTGATTGTATACGAAACTGTTATTGCGCGAGTCAAAATTTAAAAGTTATTTGTTTTTAGATTTTTATTCTTTCATTTATATTAATTAGGAAATGTTTAAAGATTAATAAAAATCAATTTAGATAAACAACAGTATATCAGTTTTTCTTTATGTTGTTATATCTTTAATGTAATCGCATATTGACCATACAAGATTTTAGTTCGTTTGGTGTATTAACATAATTCATTGCGTGTAAATACGATGCATTAAAAACCCTTGCAAGCATTTAATCCTCAATCACTTTCCGTTTAGTAAATTTAATTAGGGATTTACTTTGTTATCTAAATTGATTTTCTTTTTCTCTTTAAATGCAGTTTGGGTACGGATCTTTTGGTCTTTCTGTTCAGATGAATCAGTTATTAATGTAGGGTCCATAGTCGTAAAAGAAACTTTGAGGCCTGAACAGTTTAAACAGAGATACTATTCGGTGTCGCCAGACGTCCAAGAGCATATCAATGTCAAGTTAAAGCAAATGTTAGAGTAGGGCATCATTAAACGTCCTTCATCTCCTTTGGCATCTTCTATTATCCTGGTCCCTAAGAAAAGATGGATCGTATAGATTTTGCGTAGACTATAGGTAACTGAATAAGGACTTTTTTTCTTCTTTTTCGTGTGTTTAAGCAATTATCACTTAAACTTCACCAAACTAGCGCTACATCTGCATCGCAGAACACGTCACAATAATATTAAAAATGACTCGAATTTTTCAAAAACAAAATGCTACCGGTACGGCGCGATAAAAAATTCATAAAATAAATTTGCATTTACTCGACTCAAACTGCGTTCAGACGACTTAAAAGTCGAAAATTTGAACTGATTCAGTAAATGAAAGTTGACACGTAACAACTTCTTTTCAACTAAAAAGGATGTTATGGGAAAAACTGGGATCGGTGACCTGTCGGTAGTGTAACCATATATAAAATCGATATGCCACCTGTAATGCTAGCTTTTATACAGTAGAAGACGGGTCGTTAGCTAAGAGAGCTTAGAGCAAGCGATAAACGATAATAATAATACGGTAATCTCAGGGGTTTCGATACTGAGAGGGCGCCAGCTGTAGTAGAACGTCGGTGACCTAGTTTCGAATAGAAGACCCCACAGTTGATCTTCGTATCTAGGTCAGTAGGCGAGATGTTAGCCAGGGTCGAACCACAGGTTCGAATAATAC
>VTPC01008728.1:0-31890 GCA_011009095.1 Ignelater luminosus | reverse complement strand
CTTAAACTGTGAGATACCTCTACTGAACTCGCACAAAACGAGTTATAAGAGTTTCCAGATTTGGGAACAATTTAGGAGTTGGTCGAGAAGTATTTGCGGGTATAACGTCTTCATCAATAAATTGTCGTATTTGTGACTAGCCGTCTAGTTTCAGTGCAAAAATAAATCTTTTGATCTGTCGTCTCAATAGCAAAATTGATAGAAGATTGAGGGCATTCTAGACTGCTCTATAATCACCCGTCTAGACCTGTTCTTGAACTTATTCTGAATAAAAACTGTCTGTTTTTACTTCTGTGGTTCTTTTGAACTTGAATTTTTTAAAGTGTTGTTGTGTGGAAGAGATTTTACCCTTTACGGATGTCAACATTCTTTCCGCAAAACTGCTGGATTCAAGCAATTGCATTGGAAAAGTGGTACTGCAGGGTCTTCCTCAGTGAGCCGGACTCGGCAGTTTTGATGCAGAGAGGCTGTTGACACATTTTATTATTACCGGGAAAAAACCTTTCAAAATAAGACTATACAGAGTGAGTCAAATTGGTTTGGATTATACTATATCTGACTTGGTATTGATGACAGTGAGAAACTTTTCATCTTGCTTTTTGCAATTTAGAAGATTATCTTCTAGAACACTAACAATGACTGGTGAATTGAAGTACAGTTGTAATAGAAGTGAGCATACTCTGCACGGTAAAGTTGACGAAACACTGGGAACGCTTCGACAATGATAAGTCGTTGTAGATACTTAAATCTATCTTTCAAATAAAAAAAATTATCCATGGCTAAGTCTCAAGAGTACCTACTACCTACCTATCTCTGCTTGGTTTCCCTTGTCAAAACCAGAATTACATTAAGTCACTAAATAAGAAATTAGTTAATTAGAACCTTGTAGTATGTCACATTTAAGTGAGATTTTTTCATATACAATTAGTATGAAAATTTATATTCAGTTCTCTTTCCCTGACTGAATTTTTTTTTTTACTAGAATAAGCATAACAACGAAGATTAATGAATCAATAACTTACTAAAAGCGCTTCTCGTCAGACTTAGGACTGGAAATTTTGGTTTCCGGATCCCAATTCTTGATTATTTTGAAAACCGCCATTCTAAACTGAAAACTGAAAGTATTAACTCACAGTTATGTAGTTATATAAAGTTGATATGTCTCTGTAGAGTAATAAATAATTGCCAAATAAATTCTGATAATTGTGATACTGTATCTTGATCCTCAATTTTGAGAAATTAGATTCTTTTAGTAGCAATCTTTCAGAAAGTTTCAGTTGTAGGCTAAATTAATTCTGTAACTGAATAATTAATTTAATATATATAAGAAGAGAATTTGGAAATGAATAATTTCTCATCCAAACGAACAAACTTAAAGGTAAATAAAGGAACATTTAATATTAATTTAATGTTTGATATAAAAGGAGGGTTTCTTGAAAAAGAATAAATAAATAAATAAATTATGGATGCATCAGAAAATCTCTACACAGATTCTTTGATGTGAAATGTACATAGCAGACAAAGAAAAAACTTTATATGGTTTTCCTTTTATGGTCTTCGCACGTTTTCTCCAAGGATAAAACGGTCATTAACCCCTTTAAGCTTCTTGCGTTTGCTTTACGAATATGTCCCTATAGGTCTTACTTCGGGTATATATTCAAGTTAACAACTCGACATTTCATGGTACGTGATTAATCTTAAAAGTTAGTCGCTTTGATTTATTATTCTGACAGAAAGTTCAGTTAATATTCCATTCAAATTTAAACTAATTGATACTTTGTATTATAAAATTAATTTATTGTTTCGAGGGCTTATAATTTTACAGAGATTTACGGATTCAACTATTCTTCTATAATATCCAGACAATACAAATACTTCATCATAGTTGCTTAACTAACTATGTACATTAATATTCCGGGAAGGAAATTTATTTATGAAAGTTGTCACGATTCATAATTATACAAAAATAATTTTTTTATTTCTTTTTCTCAACTTTGTCCTTTTTAACGTTTTTAACCTAAGAGAGGTGAAATTGGAAAACTTTAGAATAAGTTCATTCGTTTCGAAAGACACCTAACAAAGATTAATGAGATACTTTGATGGTTGTTTTGAATATACAACTTTTCTCATAAGAATGCTTAACTTAGAGAAAATCCAACCTCCTAATCGTTGCCATTAATCATAAACTTGTTTGTTTATAAATGCGCATTTAACTTTGACTTATTTAATTTTTTTTGTCAGATTATCTTAGTTCTGCTTTCATACAGAGCACACATAAATTTGAAACAAAATTTGTACTTTGAAATATATTATTTAGATTTATTATAAATAACGACCGACAGAAGAACAAGCAACGCTGTTTTTGCTGCAGATCGGTCTCTACTAAATATATATTTTTTTAAAATATTTCTTTTAGATGGAAATTTTAGTTTCTTATCAGGATTTCAGATGTAAAATTGAAGTGTAGCTTGTAGCAAGAAGTATTGATTCACTATTCTAAAAAAAATTTTAAAAACTCAGTATTGGTACATTTCTTTCTACCCAGACACTATTCGAACAAGCTGCTATTATATTGTTGTCATTTCACAGTACCACTATTATAATGTCTTCGTCAGCAGATTTTTCTTCATTTCAGTAACACTTCTCAATAGAATATTTGAAATTTTGTTACGACGTATAGTTTTTGTACCTCTTATGCCTTTTTTAGTTAACGCTCGCAATAAGTCAAAGGAAGAGAAAAAGTGGAGTTTCTCACTTGTCCATTTTGTTCTAAGTCTTTCTGCATATGCGAGAACGACGTTGACACCTGTACCAAGCTCTTTACAATTTTCACCAGCCAGTTTATATACACCAACCTTGCATAATGTCATTTAAAAATGTTGCATACTCATCCGGCCTCTGCTTTAAATTCCGTTTAGATAGTTTCAGCTTGTAAGAATGAATTATTTTATTTCGTATAAATTCACTTGTTAAACTGTTTATTTTGGCTAACAAAGATATTTTTGTTCAAGTCGAGTTTTAAATTACTAGTTTGTACGTGCGTTTTTGCACAATTTTTCTCTCGCCAAGCCGGTGGAATTTCTTGGAAATTGTTATTTTTAAAGATCGCTACGTACGTCCGAGTACAAATTACAATGTACCAACGGGCTATAAAAACTTTCCACTTATCGTATGCATTTTTTTTCTCTCAGGGTGAAAGCGACTCGACGACTTAGCCCTTTGGGTCACGTTTATTCCGACCGGCGCGCCGAATAGGATCTCGAAAGAGCGCGCATTCTGGGTTCAGCTTTCGTAAAAGGGGCTTTACATATTGCAAGTTCCTTGTGTTTAAGAGTTTGTATGTTTAGTAGAAATTTAATCGAAGGTGGCTTTGTGAATTTCATAAACGTTCTTCCGGGACGGATCAGAGGCATTTCAAACTTGCAGACATTCTGGCACAGCCTGCAGTTAGCTTTTTTGTAAAGGCAACCTAGGTGTTGGATTTAGACCGGAATCTCCGGGATCGTAGAAAGTGTAGCCGCTCCGTCTAATTCTTTTCTTAGACTTTTTCTGAATATATTATTTAATTAAACATTTTGTGAGTAAGTGTCCCCTGTTTTGTTGTTGTAAGGAGATAACTATTTCGCTAGATAATCTCCGCATGATTTCTTATATATCTGAACATCGCAATAGACACTGTGTTGTGATTAAATTTAAGTTTCTGTAAGAACAGTTTTGAAGGCGCTCTAGTTTAATTCATACTGAAGTGTCTACGGACGGTTGTATCATGAATTTAACCGCGAGCAGGCAATTGTTGACCGCCCAAGCAACCATCTGAGGCCGCTAACCATTGACAATTATTGTTTTTTGAAGAAATCCCTTCTGGATTCAGTTCGTAAACTTCAAAAGCAGCCCAGTAATTAGTGCGTAAGAGCTTTGTTTATCATATTATTATTTGTAGTTAAATATTATAGTTGTTTAGCGCACTATTTGCTAGTTTGTAAAGAGAATCTTCAAAATTTTTATTTGGTAAAAAAGGGTGTATCAAGTTGATCACCCCAATAAAATTCTGTGTAACCAGCATTTTTGAAACTAGAACGCCAAGCAGTGTATTTTGAGTATCTTGATAAATAAAGTGTCTACTGTGAACAGTTCAGGTGAATTCATATACAGGGTGTTATTTTAGCCTACGAGAAGCTGCGTGGGTTGGCTTATCGTTTCCATTTGATTTTCAGCTTCTGGCGCCCTTAATTGTTACCATCTTTAAGAAATATTTAAAGTTTCTGTGAGTGTAAGTTTTTATCTTTTTGTTTAAGGTAAGTTTAGCTTGAACCAGGCCCATCTTTATCTTGGAGCTACGGGACTGAATATTTTCCGATATCCATAACGAGCATTAGGTCTCTTCTTCAGGTTTTTCCCGTCACAGTATATATTGCTTATAACGATTCTTTGATTGGTGAAGTTTCAATAAGTTTTTCATTTATGTAGTGAAAAAATGGTTTCACTTTGGCAACTCTATATTTTTTATCAGTAGAATCATTGTCAACCAGAGCAGTTATGTATTCGAATTTGTCACGGAAAATTGCATCTGCGTCTAAATTATTGTGACCGTTTTTCTCCCTTTCCCAATACTTACACCACTCAAAACTAAAACACCAATAAAGCATTTTAGTTCTGGTAGTATTATTTGGTTTATTTTTTTCCGACAGTAATTATTTGTTTTCTTAAGAATAGTCATCGATATCTTTATTGATTATTGAACTGAACAAGTGAATGGGTGATATGCCTCCAGTTGTAAGTTTATTTTTTCCAATCCATTCACATCGTAAATATTTCAGATCCCTATCTCCCCATTGAACAGACTTAGTTTTCTTGATGTGTTGTTTATGTCATTGCTGACGCAATTGTGCTAACAACATATTATATTCTGTTTTGAATACTTTACTATTACTATCATATAGTTCAAACTCACTTCAGCAGGAGCTCGTAATTGAGACGAGGGCAAATTACCTATCTGGTTTTACATAATTTTTATCGCCGGGATCTTTATCAGTAATGTCTCTATATGCATTTTCTAGTGGAAGCATAACAAGTTTCGCAGAAGCATATTGAAGTTCTTCATTATTTTCAATTAACGATAAGCCTTGTTCCAGTGGAAAACCTCTGTAGCAAATATTCCTCTTCATTATGTACAGTTTTCTGTCTCGGTTCTTAGCCATTTAGATTACCTTAAATTGTCAAAGTAAACAGGAAACAGAATTTTCTATATCACTTACAATAAAATCATCGATTTATTTGTTCTGGCACAAAAGACCACACTATACAACGAGACCTGGTTGACTTGTCAGTAGGTTGTCATGCAATTTAATGAAACAGAAAGTTGTGAAAATAGTTGCCAGTCTATTAAATATCATTAACTTTTGAAATCAGGTAGTATGGTGTCAGAGTGCAAAGTTTGTATTTCTCAACGACACCCTAGATTTAGAACACTTTTCTTTTGCTATCAACATAGAGACTCTTCAACTTTTCATTAATACTCACAAGTCAATTTGGTTGTTGTTGAAAGAGCAATTAGGTATCATCACCGATGTGGAAATAACATTTAGAGTTTCATCGTCAAAACTGGGTCTTTCTGAAAGTTGTATTTCTATTTTATTCTATTCTGTATGTTCGTCTATCAAATCGCCTCATAGAAACATGCACTACAGCAACTTACCTAGTAGAAACGTCTGGAGATGTATTGTTACAATAATGCAAGCAAGACATAAATTATACCACAGCATAAGATGACATCAGGACTTTATGTAGCCTCAAAAAAATTGTTTTTCACAGTTCGTTTGAACTGATTAAAACACTCAATGGCTATGGTAAACAAAGATTATTTTTTTGAGGTAATTGGCCTGGGCAAATATACTTGGTGTTATGACTTTCATAAAAACAACTCATAAAAAGAGAACTCTGGTCAAAATTTGCACGATTTAGAACCAAAATGGAATGTGTACAGGGTATATAAGTGCATATAAAGTTTCAGGTAAAGTTGTTCTGCACACGTTAGTTTCCTTGTACGAAGTTCTTCAAGGTAGAATCTTTAACACCGAATCTTAAAGATCAGTGTCGAAAACGTAAATGAGGTATTTAGTATATCATTCGAAAAGTTTTTGCAAGTAAAATTTACAGGTAAAATACTAATTAACTAACAGTCTCTTTTCTGGAAATACTAAAAGCTGTACTGACCAATGACTATTGGTCTGCTTACTTGAGATTTTCACACTGTTTCACACTTTTTCTGTCATATTAAGAACTGAGGCACTTTAGGAAGTCAGTCTCGGCACTTTTGGGAACTATATAAATGCTAGCACATAACTACATGAAGCTTTATATGAATTTTTGGGACACCCTGTATAATTTAGACAAGAGAAGAGACGATAAAAAGCAGTAAATTCCATAGTGAGACAGCATATACTGTACCTATGCAAACTTGAAGATTCTTAGCAACTTCAAGCTGAATCGAATGAAACTGAGCATCAGTTAGACGCTACGTTGATGTGCTGTGATAAGAATTTCTACATTGTTTTGCTTTTGCAGACATACCAAACTGCCATCAATTATTATTATTTTGGAGTCTTCCAAACCATGTGATGGACGACTTGAATGTGAAGTTTAGTGCTGATAGTAATACTATCTACTACCACTACTGTACTGACCTTACTCATGCTGAATAGTTTTAGCCGAATTTGTGCCCTCGGGGAGTTCAAACTTGGCCATAGCAAGCATTTCTTCTTCGTAAACTTTTTTTAATAGTACATGTACCGAAAATTGGTAAATTGATTAGTATCAATAAAGTTCCTTTAGTTTTTCACTTTTTACGTTTTTCACAATATCATCAGTGCCTAATAAAATAAATAAAATCAGATCAATTTAAAATTAACTTCTGCAGAATTTTATTTTTGCCTATTTAGAATTTACAACTTACAATTGTGTACCACTTGATGCGTTATAACTAAAAGGGAACTAAGAAAAAATCTTAACCAACATCAGTCCTGTGATAAATTGTTACAAATTAGAATTTATGATTTCTTGTTAGTTAATATTAATTCCTCATTATGATAGAGTGGTTATAATAAAGTAGGTCCTAATTGTACATTATGAAGGGTCTATATATAATACGTCTTTGTCATTTTGTCGTATGAACGACAAATTTCGCCTGCAGCACGGACTGTGCAGCGCACAGCTGTTATAGTAATTAAAGCGTTATCGGAAATCCATTATTTCGGGGCCTGGAGGGTACCAAGTTAAGCTCTAATAAGTACGCAATATTGCGCAAATTGTGTGAGTATTTTAATAATAGGGTATTTAGTTTATAATTATTATTAATGAACAAAATAATTAGTATGTGGAAATTAACACTGATTTAAAAACTATTCTCTTTATAATTTTATTAATGAAAACCTTCTTTGTTTCAGGTTTAATTCATTAAGCATGTAACCTGGTAACGATATTCCGGAATCAATTTGAGGTAAGGACGATTCAAATATTGTTTGTGGATGAACATGTTTCGAATTTTAATAGCGAGGTTACAGATTGTGGATTAATAAAAATCCGATAGAATCTAACTCAGGCGATTTTTTTTTAATTTTAAGGACTAATTAAGGTAGTTGTCGATTGTTTGATTGATAATGAGATACCTATACTCTGAAGTCTTTATGACTTGTATAACTTCACAGTAGAGACACTTTGTCTTTATTAACGAATTATGCAATGCAACATTTATCCTGAAGCATAAAAGTTAATAATACCAAATAATAATTATTAAGATGAGCATAACAATTTTTTATTTAAAAAAATCGAATTAAAGATTGTAATAGGAAAACATTAATTTAGAATTACAAACAGATTACTGATTAACATTCTGCAATGTATAATTAAACGTCTCTATGATAACTAATCCTACCAAACAAACAATTCAATATAATTGCAATTCTCAAACACTAATCAATATTTTTTTACGCCCAGCTTTCACCAGTAATATGAAAGTGCTTTGAAACGGAAAATCTTCTAGGGGTTTGAACATAATTTTCAGTACATGTGACAGATGCGTCAAAGCGTGAAATACACGGATCACAAGGCGAGTGCTTATCAAGACTGTTTGACTCGTAATGAATGAAACAAGAGCGGTTATTCACCTGCTGACTGGACAATTTTAAAGATTTAACATACGCTTGAATAAATGAGATAAAATGGAAAGATCAAATTGGTCTCTACTACTGTTACCAAAAAAAAAAACAAAAAATAAATAAATACTGGATGACCTTCAACACAACAAAATTAGAACTTGAAATGGTGAAAGTATGGATCCACATATTTTTAAAAACATAAATACCTTGGAAAATTCTTTTCAATTATTTACTCTTCTATTTAAAAAAAGAGGCTATGGAACATATAAAATCTACAAAATCTTATTTTACTCAAGAACTTCGCATCTCGCGAAAATAATGCAAAATAAATCGAGTGTAGTTTTACCATAAACAATATTCAGTTGGAAAGATGAAAAAATAATTCAATTTACTAGAAAAATCTCCTCGTGTATCTGTACAGTAGATTTTGATTCACTAGATGCATTACTTAAAACTCTTATCTGCTATGGTTCGTCTAGCGAGATACGATGTGTATTATAATTATATATTTTCTGTACAGATCGATCATCTGCAAGTTTCAGTTTGATTTTCTATGTTACACTGTTCAAGATGTTCTAATTATCAAAATTTGAAAAAGTATCCTGCATATTTCAACTACAATCTAAAAATTGAAAACTCTGGCCCAATTTCTGAGACAGAATTAAATGAACTTTTGTGCCTTTCTCGCCATTCAGCATGTAGATTTCTTTCCTTTATTGCCAAAGTAGGTCAAAACATAAAAGGGGACTCATTTTGTGGACCTAACTGTGCTCGTGAACTAGATTACGTTCTACTCAGAAATATTTGCAGTGTTATCAGCAAACAAATTCTAAAAATTGATTTATATCTACAAAATAGTGATAAACCCACTGTTGCGACCCTTTACCCTGCAACCGCCAACTCGTCCAAAGTTTTCTTTTCCAGCGCATGATGTGTTTGCGCGTTAGAGATCTACCGAGAAGAGCAGGCATGAAATATTTTATTTCTGACTTTATATCATCTTGTCTCGTTTAAAACTGCCGCTAAAAATTCTCTGTGATGTTTCACAATGTTTTAGTAAGAAAAACATGTTAATGTATGCTCTTTTATTTATACGTAAGAAGTGCCACGTATTTTTAAAGTGCGTTTCTTCTTCACAAGTGGATTGATGTGATATTTAGCCTTGTTTAGTGATAATAATAAAAGCCATAGTTTGTAGGTTATTTCGGTCACCAATTTTGGTAACATTTGATGTGATAACTTCCTTTTTCTCCAAATTCATTTATACGTATTGTAATGTCATTTTAGAATCTTATGGTATTTAGCCTTGTTTATCAAACCTTTTGCCCGAAAAAATTTTTTAAAATCTAGTTTGCACAATGTTTAGTTCAATACACGTGCGATTCTTTGAAAACAATTGCTTGTTGCGTTGTCTAGATTTCTTAGAATTATTTAAATTTTTCATCGCGCGTAGCGAATGTGTTGCATCTATGTATACACGATTTGCGTGTGAAATTGACTTTTTATTTTGATAATTCTTTGTATCCCGTTGTGTCAGACAGAGATGTTTGTTTTGTCATCTTTGTTTTACTTAGGATTAATATAGCTGCGCCTAATTAAGGCGTGGCTAACTTTTAGCGCAGTTGACGCAAATTGGAGCGCGCAGAGGGTTAATTACCAGACAGCCAGCGAAAAGAACGAGTCAAGTCCCGTCCTAGATGATCTTTTTTTTTGCGGTCGTTGATAATATGATTTTGCCGCAAGTTCCTTTCGTTTGCGAAGTTATTGGGGCTCTTTGAGAAACAGATTTATTTGAGCTGCTTTGTTTCGGCTATCTAGTCGGATGTTTTCTGAGCTTTGCGGGTAGTTGGAGAATAAAAAAATCTCCAAGTGTGTAGTTCGTGGGTTAATTTTTACTTCAACCAGAACACCGTTCAACTTACGGTTGGCATTGTATATGTTCTCGTTTTAAAAAGTAATTCTCCAGGGTATTAGACTTTTTCGTAACTAAAGAAAATTAACGTTTCATAAATATTTCATCCCAGAAATTTGACTGGCAGCAATAACACTTGTTCTTAGTCATGAAATTTAGTATAAATGTGTGTACTAGTGCTTTACATTGAGGCATTTTTCTGAGAACAAATGAAAGTAATTTTGTGCATCGATTACGAGCCAAAGAGTGGAGGGGCCTCTGATCACTCCGGCCGCCGCCGCGCCGCTTGCATCAAGAAATGTAGAAGAATTGAAAGTGAATTGATTGTTATTGTTAAATTGTTATAATTCACAAATACTGTAAACCTGACCTTTCGACCAGTATTGATGTGCTGAATAAGTAGTTATTTTGTTGTTTCAGTAGAAAGATTCTACATTCAATACTGCAGTCGGGAGCGATCAATAACCAGTGGATCATTTTTTGTAAGTTTATAGTATTTTCCGGTTTAATAGATCGCAGCGAACTGTTTAATGCAAACCTAATAAGATCTTAAGATATTTTAAGCTTCTTGGTAAGTCAAAGAGTATTAATTGCTACCAGAGTATTTATTAATACATATATACAGAGTGTTTTCTGGTGCGGAATCACACCAGCGAATGTGTTGACCATGACTTGGTTCCTGGCGCCCATATCGATTGAGATAATTTTAAGTACTAAGTGAGATTCTTTTATCGAGTTTCTAATTAGATTTTATGGTAAGTTATTTGTAAATCTCTCCCATCTTCAACGTTTGAGCTGCTGTGAGCAATACCCCTTTTAGATCTGCGAGGATAAAGGCCACTTTTTCTGGTTTTGCCCGTGACATAATTTTAAAATGCCAACACTAAGAATTTTCTAAAATCTACTTCAATTCAGTAAGTCGTCTAGATCAACGATTCTTACTTAAACTTACGAATGAAACTGTAGAGCCTTTATTTCCAACATATAGATATATTGTTTGTTATTGTTTGTCTATTTGGGATACTCACACGCTACGTTCAAATATGATTAAAACAAATACACTCCAAAGGAACAATAATAATAATAATAATATTTCTCTTAATATTTCATGTACTCGCTTGAGTTTGCAAATGCTTGTTAAATGCAGTAATGGTGCGTGAAATAATAAAATTTGTGATTGTGCTATTCCCCCGTGTTTCCGTTTCTCATCCCTCTAACAACCCTGCTGGCGTTTGGTAATTCGAAGACACGCGGTTGCAGCATTCCTTCCTGCTTAGCGCTGCCCGTTTTACCACATCTATCGTTTTACACAGTTATCTATCACTTTGCTCTTTTCCCATCTGCTTTTATAAGCTGTACGATTTTACAACCTCACTAAGACCTGCTGTATCGAGGCACAACGCCACCACATCTTTTCTATCGATTTCTACTATACCATCAGATGCTTGCATAGGATATATTTCTTATTGAAAAAATACAGAGTGATTTATTAACTGTATGACAAACTTTGGCAGATTAAGACTTTTAGAAATTTAACACGTTTTTATTCATAAAAGCTTAAATTAAAAGTTTGCTTTTAAAAGCTACAAGAGATAGTCCAAGTGACCATCTTCGGCTTAAATGCAAAATCTTATTGACAAATCGAAGATTCTGTAACTCGACGTATCATATCATAAGAAAAACTGTTCATAGCTGCTTCTTCTGGTTAGCTGTATCCTGAATCGTTTCCAGTAGCAATAATGTTTACTTGGTAAGCAAGTTTCTCAAAAACAATGACTGAAGAATTTAAATTTGGGCAACGTAGCGGTCGGTCTATTGGACCTTCCTGGCCGATCCATTTGTTTGGGAAACGTTCATTGAACCAATCAATTACTTGCTCTTCTCTATAGTAGTACAAACGTTATTTTTGTGTTTCACAATTTTTGATTACAAATCTTCGAAGACTTATAACTTCTTAATTAAGACGAATCGGACCTATGTTCAAATAAGATTTTTATAACTCGCATTAACTTTGATCTGTCATAAAGCTAATTAATCATCATGTATAAGAACATCATCAGACACTTCCTGCTCCATCACGACCAGGTGGGCGCACAGTGCTATCTTGATTATTTGAGCGCACCAAGCCATAAGTCTTTGATGCAATACATTAGTATCTACAGATTCTTCAAATAACTTTTAAAGTCAGATTGCAACTATGGAGCACAAGAAAGTTAATTACAGTTTTTTCAACCCAAGTTAAAGATGTAAAACAATATAAACAATGCGTAGATTCATAATAAGATTGAGTTCTCATGCAGTAAAGCATTTTGCCTAACTTATTATTTTTATTTTCTAAATACTAAACGCACAAGATAACTATTGTGAATTAATACATTTTTTGCTAGACAACACTTCCATTTAGAATACATTTATTATTATTATTATTATTATTATTAATTCATAAAACATTTTGGTTAGTTTTTAGTGAAATATTAGTTTTTTTGTTTTCTAAATAATAAATAAAAAAGTAATCACGCCCCGAAATTACCTAACTTTGATGGATTTAACTTCTAAAAACTTGTTTGTGTTGATAGAAAATAATCCCATTTCTTATTTTTTCTTGAAGTTCTAAAAAAATAAGAAAAAATGAACAAAATCGGTCAGGTACACCTAAGGGACTTTTCTTGTTAGTAGTATGAAGGAATGTTGGAGTGGTTTTTAATATTTCTGTTATGGTTTAGATCTACCGTGGAAAAATTTTTTATACTGTAAGTATTTTAATATCTCTTCAAAGATATTTCTACATTAAATTTTGCAGAATAAGAGGATTTCATATTTAATAAAGTGATTCACATTTAAATATACCAATTTATACAATTAGATTTGTTATATTTAAAGCAAGTTTTACGGCATATAAAGCAATATTATAATATACTACAAACGATAAAATAAAATAACAGAGATCGCATCCACTGAAGATTTCAGAGATTGCCGGCGTGTATTGTTTTGAGAATATTATCTCGGATTTTACAAAGGGCTATTAAAATTGTAAGCCAAATTTACTCATTGTTTTTGTGTGTGTTTTATCGTGCATTTTGCACATCCCTTCATTTCGTTTGCTTTTATGGAACTGAAAAGTTTTAAATTCGTACATTTTATCGTTTGTAAACCGAAATTTACAGATGAAGTATTTCAGATTTGTTTGCGAATTATGTTTGTGTACCTTTCATGACGTATACACACCTACCTACAGTTTGAAATTGATGTAAGGGAAATAATTTGATTACCAGAATCAACAGTTGCTATTATTTAATTAGTTTAAAATAAGCAGTTTTAATACAAAATAATAAATTCTAGATTTCTTTAAATTGTGTTGTTTCAGGAAGAACTCGACTACTCAAAAATTCATCGCAAAATAAATTTTCAAAAAATTAACAGAAAAGTAGGTCAATTTTATTTTGTGCCAAGCCCCTTAAAATTTTAAATAACACGGAGGAACAACTAACATTTTTAATTAGTTTAAAAAGTTCTCTGCACAACCACATAGATTTCTTCAGAATCTATCTATCAATTTTAAGGAAATTGCTTGAGAAAACTGAAAAGAAACAAAAAACCTTCAAACCAACAAATGTGTTGCTCAGAATGACCCCCATTAACTTACAATAATACGTTTGCATATTCTGTCTTGACATCTGATATCAATTTTCTGTTGTGGCTCTTCTAGGCTTACAGGTTGAGTAGATGCTTTTTAGGGTGCTGAGTTGGCAGAAGAAATCATGTATCTGATCTAATTTTTTTAATTTAATACCGGGTGTTCTTTCGTGCCCTACCTTTTACTGTCCCCAATTCCTTAAGCAATTCAAGTGCTTGAGCAAAAGCCATTAGCAAACATTCTCTTAATGGAAAAACTTCAATTTGATTAACTTTTTTCAAAAACTAATTGTACTGAGTCATTCCACGGAAGACCGAATAAAATTTGACTTAATGATCAGACAATCTTACTTGCCAGTTTTCAAGCCAAAAACAAAGATTGTCACCATAGTCGTAGTCGTTATGGTATTGATAACACATTAGTACTGTTAGCCTGGTTATCGCTGATTATTGCTTTAACATACTACAGGGCTTTCAGGTATTCACCTTTTTTACTTCAGTAAAAAACATTCCCTTCAGTTCACTTTTGTTAAATTTTGTTCACTTCATTCACTTTTTTTCTAATGTAGAAGTAAACTCTAGTTTTTCTACACATCTTTAATTATTTATTGTTTAAATCAGACTTTTTTAAATTACTGTGCCCACGATAGATTCTACGTGTCTTTTCGTTGGTTAGACTTTGGAAGTCAAGTGTCAAGATAACAAATAGTCAGAATCATAATTATGCAAGACAAACTGCATTTTTTCATATTACTATGTAAGTTATCATAGACTTGTTTACCTCATTGCACAGCTGAATGTTTAGCGTTCGTCACATTCTATGATGTGTAAATCGTCCTGCTTCGGCTTTCGCGTTTTGTATTTTATGGCAAAAAGACAAATTGATCTTGCAACTTGATGTGAATTTTGGAAAATTACTTTTATTAATTTATCGTCACGAAATTGTATTGTGCAAAGTGAGAAGCTGAGCATAAAAATGCAGTAGGCCATCAAATTTCAGAATAGTGCACACAATGTCGTTTGTATCATACAATAATTTTCTGTAAATCGACATTGTCATACAATCTCCGATATTAGTTTATAGATATAAGTCCAGTAGACGTATGGCATACAATTAGTCCACAGATGGATGTCCACCTAAAACTGACATTTCAAATAAATATCTGTATTGTCACAGTTTCAATTTTCATCGTCGTGGTTTTTATTGTGAGATCACTGTAAAATCAGATCAATACAGTGACTACGCCGCCGACATCTCCGACGTTGTTGACAAGGCTAGGCAGGTGAGCATCTCACCGTTCAAAGCACATTCATCTCGGACTCGACAGACAGATATTGTCTCCAAATCACGACCCTCTTGGAGCCTGAAATTGAAACGGATATATTTCACACATTGCTGTGCATAAAGAGTCTGCCAGCACAGTTACGGCTAGTACCCTCTGCTACGCCAGGTACACAACCTTGGGGGTGTGGCAACAATTACGGCAAAGCACTGCCAAGTTCTACTTGTTCATTATCTTGCTTCCACCAACCAGGAAGCGAAAGAAGCTATCTCCAGTAGAGATAATTGAAGTTTGTACTTACCGCCTCTTCATCGTAGATAAATCTACTGGCATGCATTTTCTTATCAACAGTGGTGTACGTCAATAAAAACCTACGGGGAAAAAGTGTTGCGTCTATATTTGAAGTGGCACAGTACATTTAAGCTAATTATTAACAGCATAGGAGCAGAAGCCCTGCTCTATCACGTGCTTCTAATCGTGAAGAGATTAACAACCACCGAAAAGCCTACAATTATCACGACAATTTTAGGAACAGATGCATATTACCGACTGCTCGCCGGTTTCCCCGAAATCAACCACGAATTGTCGAGCCTGTAGCCTTTCAAGATGCCACCGAAGAAATCCCTGCTGTGAAACATAAGTTCGAATATATGCTTAAACAAGAAAAAGATAACTGGCGGCCTTATAAAGATTACTTCAATCTGAATGCAATGACTATTCTGGACGCAAGGTCTCCTTATTACGTACATAGCATACTGGAACAAAACTACTGTAGCGACTGGCATTATTGTAGAAACCGCGCATGTGGTTCACTTGAGTTCATTTGTTAATTTCGAATTTTAGCTCACCGTTTTGAAGAATGTAGGACGATGATGATGAATTCAATATTTCATTCCCGCCATTAGGTAGAAGATTACTGTAAGATCTACTCAGCCTTTTTGGCTTTTTAGTAAGGTGTTGTGGATATGTGAACGTAACATGCGAAGGGCATCGCTATGGTTGCAGAATTATGTAGAGTACCATGTCACATGCTTTAGAGAGTGTTGGCAGAAGTAATAATTGAATAGCGGAATGTGTCAGGGTCTTCTTGATCGTGATGTTGTGCCAATTAAGATGTTGTTGGTCGCCACTGCTAATTGTGAAAGTAGGGAAATGTGAAATGTAATGAGATAAAAACGAAATGATGGCGATGGTAACTCAACGTGACATATACGAAAGGGCAATACATATGATTAGATATGTTATTGACAGTTACGGGCGATAAACGGAAAAGGATGTTCGTTACAGATTGCGATTATCTTTTTCACGGCTACAAGCGCGCTGTAGAAGTGGAGTTCGGTAGTTGTAAACAGCAGCAAACGATGATGGTGATAGTAAGGGACTTAGGGGCCACAATTCTACCAGCTCCGCGTCCTGAAAGGCTTTTAGAACCATAAACCCAACGCCAATAGTTCCGACCGACGTTGGGCAGCGCAATGATGGGAGAACTTACTAAACCCCGGTGCTTAGGTTTCTGAGACGTAGAGTAAGCCATGATTGCAATGGGAAGAGGGTCAGCAGTCGGCACCCCGAAGACCGACAGAACGACAGACATCCAGGAATACAGAAAACGATGCACACGGAGGAAACTGGGATCAAACCACACACTCCCAGATAATTCACAGAACTAGAAAATGAAGGGGTCTTTGATGATGCTGCATCTGGGAAGAATATTCCGATAGAATAACATTTGCTTTTCTCTTTACTATTTATTTTATTGTTAATTTAGTAATAATGTTCAAAAAGTAAATAAATAAAAATGTCTAAATCTTCAAAACGATGCGTCCAGCAATTCAACCTCTACAAGTCACTAAAAGATTGAAATAACAGTTTACCGTGTGAATTTGATTTAGACTTTCCCGAACGTGGTTCGAATACGACACATCCAATTATTCAACCTTTACAGGGCACGAAAAGCCAAAGAAGCAATTAAGATTTGTTAAATTTAATTCAGGTTTGTAAAGTTTATTACTGCCATGTGTTTGAATCGATTGAAATCTAAACGCGGTGACAGCCAGAGGCGTATAAACGAATTTGTATTGGTATGGAGTTTCCTGTAAGTGTCTTTTGACTTTAACGTTATAAATCTGTCAATAACAACGTTATAATCATGCTGCAAATACACACTACGATCAAATACAAATTTAATTAAATTTTATAACTGGAAATCAGGCAGAAAAAATATATTTCCCCTTGTTAACTTGTATCGATCATAAAGAATACTTTTGTTTTAAAACTGACTGTTTTGAATACTCTAAAATCTACCTTTCATATAAAAATAACAATACAGAAACGCCTATTATTTAATACTGTCAGTTACATTTATAACAACGAAAATTAATATTTCTTATTTATGAGCCCTCTTTTAAATGTAAAACGCTCCACTAGAACAAAAGAAACGTCTTTTACATTCGTTTTCAATTCGAGCAATCTGAAACGGCAAAATATAGCATGTGCCAACTGAGAAGAAAATACAGCAACAGTTCGGTGTGTAATTTCGAATTCTCATATCCTGTAATTTTCAGTCTTTGTGCTTGTCTCGCATAGCAGGCGATAACATCCCCAGGATTTCATCACAGTACACGATGCGCCACTTCCATTTCATTATTACCTGTATCTTTCTACAATTTGATACTTCTTTTTTTTTCTCTATTTTTCTTTTTGTTTGTTTCATATTTCAGAATAAATTTTTATTCTTTGTTCTCAAGAATTATGCAAATTTTTCTTGTAATTCAAGCCCTAAAATGGAGAAAAAAGATATTTATTATTGTTGTTGTAGTCTTATTTAAATCACAAATATGTAAATTGCTATGCATAAGCCTTGTCTTCACAAGCTGCTGTTAATTGACAGCCGCCTATACAAGTTCGTTAATTATTCACGTTCTACTTTCGTTTTGCGCTTCCGAGCAGTAAATTGAAGGCAGAAGCTTTATTTTTAGAAATCCAGAAATTATGTAAAATACTTCTTTGATTAGGAGAAAAACTCGATAATATTTTTTTTGTTATGTGTATATAAAACCTACGTACATTTTGGAATCTATAAAAATGTTTTTAAAGAATTGCATCTCAATATTATATGCTCGAAAGAATTCCCGATAGTCTTTACCCTCACTGGGATCTGATTAACTTTCTTCACGTATCCAGTGAGCCGTGATCGTAATTGAATGATTTATGGCCAGTTGTGGAAATCGACGAACCTATTTTTCACATTCCCTCTCGTGTAACGTGAATGTCTGTATTGTATAAAAAATGCGGAAAATATAATGTAAAATTAAGAAAGAAAAATCAATCGCAAAAAAGTGTGTACGTATGTATTTTTAACTGTATTTTATGTACACGAAGTGCGAACGATTCTGTTATTAAACGAGTTTTCCTACACTGAAACTCGCAAATTCACTGGGAGTTTCATTAAGCAGTCATAATAGCGAATATATTAGAAAAGTTTGTGAACTCGGCTTCATTAGAAGTCACTTATTGCTTCCTTTGGCGTTTATCAAAAGCGTATACAGTTAACGAAACTGAATTTAAATTTGAATGTAAAAATTGGTTAAATTGTATCACGGTGTAATTAGTTTTACACTTTATTTCTTCTTCATTAAATTTAATTAACTGATTCTTCTGAGATATTGCTTAAAAACAAATAAAATACATTTTATGTCACTCATAAATTCCTTATATGGATTGAAATAATTAAATTAGTTATTCAATCTTGATACTCGAGAGAAATTTGAAAGATTGACAACAAAATCTAATTAAATCTCCCCAGTTAAATTTAGAAGCAGATTAGTACACTTGATGCTTACGCATAACATAAACTCAAAGTTAACATTCTTAAATCCAAGTTGAATTTTGAACACGTGGCGTAATAAATTTGTTACCATAAATTCATTATGTCATATTGTATATTTTCTGAAAATTACTTACTTTAAATATTAAAAATTAATTAGCTAAAATTACAAGAAAATTTAATTATTGGATAGGTGATCAATAATAAAGTGCGTTTTAACTTGTTACAAAATAAGAGTGTAAATGGTATCAGTTAATAATTTACATGTTACTTGGATGGTAAATCACTATAACTAAAATTCTTCTAATGTTATGCAGTGCTACAAAATGAGCGTCGTCTAAACTTCTTTATTTTTATTCGTAAATGCATTCCAACATTCGTCAATCTGATTAAGTTGAATGCTGTTTTTGATAATCGAGGTGTTATTCTCTTTCATTTTGTGCAATAGATTCTCTTTGAGCTCCACTGCAGAGCGTACCAATCAAGTTTATTCTTGTATATTATGTGACTGTTTATCATTTATGCATTGAAACAATAATAGAAGATTTTTATTCACTTCCACTACCATCTTGTTTCGAGGTCATATTGACTTCTTTGATTAATTTGGGCATTTGTTGTAATTGGCGATTGTTACGCATTGTGCTTATAATACAAACTGATTATAACTATAACTATTTGGGAAAATTCGTTTGACTTTGCCTATTTGCTGCTCTCTCCTACCCGCAGTTAGCAAAGCCAAATAAAGGAAAGTATTGAGAGACAACTTAGAAAAGAACAAGGTATTTTCCAAAGGCACTGAAGCTGTATCGACTTGGTCAACACCTTAAGGATTATTATAGAGCAGAGATATGAGTGGCAGAGTACAGTTTACTCGACATTTATTGACTTTGGGAAAGCGTTTGATTCTGTTAATAGGAGGGTCATGTGGAGTACTGAAGTCATATGGTATCTCTAGAAAGATTATAAACCTTATAAAGTGTTGTATAATGGGTTTAAATGTCAATTACTTTACGAAGGAATAATCTCTAAGTCTATCCCTCTAACCTACGGAGTTCAGCAAGGCTTTATTCTCTCTCCAATCTCTTTTTGCTCGTCCTTGATAGTGTTATGCAGGGCGGGTAGCAGAAAAAGAAGACTACAGTGGGGTCTGAGGGAGAGGCTAGAGGACCTTGATTATGCAAACGATATCTGTTGCAGAATAAGTTAGAGGCACTTCAAAGAGAGGTAGAGACTGCAGGCCTGCGTATCAATGTAAACAAAATGAAGGAAATAAGAATTAATGGCAGCGGAAGGTATAACTTTGTGGTCGGGGAGCAAGAGACCAAAAGGTTGATTAGTTCGTATATTTAGAAAGGCATGTGGTGCCTTCTCACAGCTCTACCAAATATGGCAGAACAGGAATTTGTCGCGAAAAACTAAGTTATGCATTTTAACAGCAACATCAAGTCCGTGTTGTTATATGGATGTGAAATGTGGAGGGTGACTGTGTGGATAACCGGCCAATTGCAGGTCTTTGTAAACAGGTGCTTACGACTTATTGTAGACCCAATAATTAATAAAGAGCTCTGGATCATCACTGGCCAATTTTGTAAAACACTGTCGTGTTTGTTTCGGAAAAAAACGTTTGTGTGTGACCGAAGCCTTGATGGGATGGACAGTATGTCTCCCTGCGATTAGCTACGGGTACATATGTTTTGCCAGTCAGTCGAAAGATTGTCAAGATAATGTGTGTAGTTCTGCGAACCGGTACCATAATTTTTGTTTGCTAGAGTGCTGTTTTATGAACAAATTGAATTTTCCGGTTTTCATATTTCTTTATAAAAGATTCCGCTGACCTATGGAATTCTAAACGTCTCTGCTTGTGGACATACCATTTTTATTGTTGGACTGCAAGAAAGGTAGTTTCAAGATTTCTCTTCAGTATCATAAGTCCTATAAACGATCTTTCGGGAACAACAAAACTCATGAGTCTTTCCTGTTGATAAAATACTACTCGGGTCAGTTTTTTGTAAATATAGTTAACCAAATTTTAAAAATTTTCCTTATTATCAAAATCCTTTCGCCTTGTGTCTTTCTAACTTAGAGCTATTTATTTTATTTTTTTATCTATTTTAACAAGGACACAAAACAGATTTGTATGTGTCTTAAGATAAACAATTCTAAGTGTTACAGTGCGTTAACAAAATCTATGGGCTATGATGGGTATCTTTGTCTGTCTGTCGGTCACCATTAGTGTTATTAAAGCCTCTTACGTCGCCAACTGATCGTAACGTCGCGTCGTTTAGATTTCCGACCCCTCTTACCATGCCAGCTGGTAAATAAAATTAAAAGACTGCGATCATAGAATAATTTAGTCTGTCTATAGTGTGGAACATTTAATTCATTTCATTACTATCTTAAATACTGAGCACTGTAATTCTACTTTTTCTGCATCCTAAAGTTCTTAGTTACGTCGCGGTATTGAATTTCAGCGTTTGAGGCAACCGTTTATTCTAAAGCCCGTGGGTCACCACACTATTAACGGTGGTAATGGAAAAATGTCTTTGTAAGACAATAATAAAAAAGCTGCAAGATAGTAATGATGACCAGGCGGCAACATTTAACAATCACTACTAATTAAATTGCAGAAGATATTTTTAATTTTGATTGATCAACAAATTGGTTATAATGATGACAAACTAAAATAGAAAAGACAGTGCAAACAAAACTTCTAATTGTAAGATACAAGATAATAAAATATTATTACAGACGCAAAAACAAGAACAGAAAGTATTTCAACAAAAAAAAGCCTCGACAAAGCAACGTATGCATGTTCAAAAGAAAAGCAATTCCTATGAAATAAATGCAACTGGAATGGTGTGAAGAGCCTTATTTTCTACATAGTAAGAGAAAACAGAAAAAAGGAGTGTTAGGTATTAATTAAACTCCCATTTTTTTATTCTGCTATGGAATTAATCGGTCGGAATTAAATACTGTGATTAAGCCTTTTAACCCATTTCAAGATTATGTTTTGTGTTGGAAAGTAATTATCTAGTACTTTGCTATGACAGTACATAAGAACTAAGTCGAGTTTAGGATATTGCAAAATACGCTAGACTTTGATAACATCTCAAACGATATTACAGAACTGGGCGCATATTAGTGCTTTCTTTAAATCTTTTCAACATCCTCTCTACAACTATTAAGACGGGCTGAAACACTATTGCTTCTGGAGAATTGCAGTCAGAATTTTCTTCTTTGTTTTAAAATGTTGTGGCGCATACAAATAATGTGGATGCATACTCTCGACTTATTTAAGTTAATTTCCATTATTTATTGTTGAATTCAAAATTTGATTTGTTCATTTATTAAATTGAATTAGGAATTCTGTATGTTTAAGTTTCTCTTATTTAAAATCATCCTTTGTAGGAAAATGCGAATTTTGCTGTCCTCGGGGAATCCCCGAATGAAGTGCTCTTCAACAGTCCGATTTTAACATTTTTTTTTGAATATTTGTTATTCTTCCGTAAAAAAACTTTATTTGTGTTTGATAATTCTTTAAAAATTCTAATTTAATTTAAAAATGCAAAACATTGATCCTAGATCATTGACTTTCTCTCAAGTTGAATTTGTATACTTTTGATCATTTCACATTTTGAAATTTGGCGGATGGGTGGACATTTTTCTTAGGTGTGGTCTTTCCGGTTTCATCTGGGAAAAGGGCACTGCGAAAGAAGTTGCACAATCAATAGGTTGGTTGCCATATTGGTGGTAAGAAATTTGCAATCAAAATTAAAAGATTTCTTCAGCGGAGTCTGAATAAATATTGTGTTAGTGAGTTTCTTCGAGTATTGTGAATTTTTATTTTAGCCTTTGAATTCAGTTATGGTTATTTCTGACCTGAAAAAACCGAGATTATTGAATGGTTCCCCAAATACATCCGTTATAGGGGTGGGTCCACTAATGGTTTTCGAAGTTGCTTCAAGGGAAAATCCTGTCGTTTATCATAGAAAAACCAGAATGATTTGAATTTCCTATTATTCTGAGCTAGGAATTCAACAGAGGTAATATCGTTCATAATACATAGTACAATGGTACTGGATCAACAATCAAAATCTAGCAAACAGTATTGAATGTAGATCCTCAGAAAAATGTGATAAACCCAGGAAATGCATATCTGTGAGTTAACCTGTGTTTTGTTTTAACGTTTATTTTTTAAAATTTGTTCATAAGAACCAGGTGAAACTTTGGTTGTTATACTGCGATTTGGTGACATTTATTAGTTTTTTTTTGTTTGATGAATTAGTGGTTATTGTTAAAATTCACTTATTTAATCAATCCACATTCACTTGTTCAATGATTAAATGTATTCAATATTATGAATATCTATTTGTTTTTTAATAATTAAATTGCTATTATTGTTGTTTATTTGTTTGTTACCCTAGTTGTTAATTAAATTAGGGTGACGTCACCTCCACTTTAAAATTTAAAAGGTTTTTCACTCGTGTTGAAGAGTGGCCTTTTCTTTTTATTCGTTTTTGTGTTATTTGTGTTTTTGCTGTATATCATTTTTTTGTGTCTTATATCTTATTGATAAACTTCACGTCTGTTTTGGAATTTTTTTCAACAAAAAAGCTCTGGCGTCCAACATACTTAAATTATCGATAAGTTGTCTATCCTTAGTGTTTTTGTTGGGTTCAAGATAAAAATTTACTAACAGACCTGTGGTTTATCACAGTGTTGGTAGATCCCAATTTAATTTTAAAACTATCTGACACCCACGATCCAAAGTGAGATGTGTCATCATTAGCCGGATTGTTTCTAACAAGCAAAAAGATAATTGGTGAGTAACCTTTTAATTAGAAATAATTTTTCTTTAACAACTGCTACATTTTAAGATGTGTTCTCTCTCAATAGATTCTAATGAATCTCACCAACATATTTTTGTGTACTTAACAATCACAATATTTCTTTTATGCAATTTAATGCGTAATCAGAACTTAATCCACACAGAAGATTACGCCTAACACACATGTATGTTTTTTTTTTCATTGAGAAACTTAAACTGGTCCTTCATTAATGTATGTGTTAAAATGAAACTGCATTTTCTTTGGAGATTCAGTTCTTATCTACCGTATTATTTGGAATTTTAAGCGTATGCGATTTCAATCTAAAGGCGTTGAACTGTAAAAGCCGACCGAATTCAAAAAAGAGTTCACGAAGAACAATTTATTTGTGTTAAACGGGATTGCACTAATACGCAAGGTGTTTTTGGAACGAACAGAAGTATTCCTTAAATAGATATCTCAGTTGTGTAAGACTAAGGCTAGTTTTTCATTTATGTTAAAGAGCGTCGTTTCGAAGAAAAAAGGAGCTAAAGCTGCATTCAGAAATTCTTAATTTTTTGATATTTCGAGAACAACGTATGATACTAAAAAAAAATCATTTACATGAATTTTACTATAGTAAGGCATTTAATATTCTACAGATTGCTGTATAGATTATTGCTTCTAGAGATAGAACTGGGAATGGGAAAATAGTAAACAAGAAACCAAGAAGAGATTGGGTGACTTAGTTTTATTTAAAGAGAAACTTAAAGTTTTACTTTGATTTTCAACAAGCCTTTTAAAGTAATTTTGCAAAAAGGAAAAAAGCAAATTGAGAGCTTGTCGTCAGTCAAAATGGGCACAATTTGTTATAGCACTTCTAATTTTTTCCAAAAGTCTGTTTCCCAGCTTGGTCATTGTTTAACATAAGGAAGGTTGAATACAAAACAACATTTTTGTAGAATGCTTTTGGCATTTTTTGACATACCCTAAACAGTCTTAACCGGATTCTGTAGTTCTAATCCTTGAGGGTCGTTCCACTCACGTAAAGAATATTCACTTGATCAAAGCAAAGCCAACCATAATTTTCATAATTTTACCCCATACTTTGAACAGATTAGATTGTCGTTTTCATCTTCTATGTTTATATTTTATGAACAAAGAGTTTGAGTTTCGCTGAGTAAAAACCCAGGAAAGGTGGTAACAAAATAAAGCTGCAACTGCCCAAAATGCCATTTTTGAACTTTTATTTATTTTTGTTTTATTTATGACTGTTGAATGGCTCAGATAGATCTACAATGTTCTATCAACACTACCAAACCTACAACAATCTCGGTACCCCTTGGCATAGTACGCCACTGTTTTACAATAATCTAAAAAAATTATTAAGATGACTAAAATGGCTTCTTTATTAAATACGCAATTATAATTCCTTGTTTCTCTTTAATACGAATTTTACAAAACAGAACTCGAGCAAACATTATCTGGAAAAATATTCTGCGCGTCTACTGTATAGAAACGTGAAAATTTTTATTAAAGCGTAAGAAAATAGAAAAAAGCTAGATTTATTCGCGGTTTGATTTTTGTAATAGAACAAAATATTCGAGAATCACAGTTTTATAGCAAACAATAAAAAATCCATTTCAAGGGGATATTCAAATCCCTTTTGAAAAAGGAAGTCTGTGAAGGAGATCCTAATTGGATTACTGGAAATCCCCGGAGCGCAGTATGCATTGTATATTTTGGAAGGTACAGCAAAGGAACGTGGGTTAGTTTTATAATAGGAGATTTTGTTCCCTTTTGTAAATTATATTGTTATGCCTATTTTCCAACGAACAGAATATAAATTTTTCTTTTGTTTGATTTTTCAGCACCAAAAAGTCGAAAAATGATTACAAAAGTACTATCCCTGTTTAATTCTATGCATTCTATTTTTAATTCCGAGAGAACGTTGTCTATTCTCAAAAAAAATAAATCCCTGCCTTAAAATTGACTCGGAAAAAAGCATGATGAGGGATTTCGTTTTTAATACCGATGAGCTTGTACAGAGATTTTTTATGCGAAGTAGGGATGATTGATGCAGTAGAGATTTGTACTTTCTCGAAGTGGAATTTGCTAAAACAGCGTGAACCGAAGAAGAAAACGAGGCAAATTACTTAAGATGAATGACGTTCACTGAATATATTTAAAGGAGAAATAAAATTGATTATACGAGAAACTTTTGATACAAATAGGTTGACGTTTGCACTTTTTTACGTATCTTTTTTCATGATCCCAGGCGATTTTTAATTTAAATGCGAAATTTGATTTGGATTGACAAACTTTTGTGTTGGGTAAAATTGAGATGGCATCAATCCCAAAGGCCTTAGGTTTCGTATTCCATTCAGCGAAGAAAAATTCCTGAATAGAATCTAGTTGAAAAGATCAAGGATAATAGCCAAACGAGACGACCGATGTCTTTGTAGAAATCTGGTAAAAAAGGAAATAAAAAACAAGATGGTAACGACTAAATCGTTCCTTGAAGTGTAATATTTTAAGACACAAAGAACATAAAAGTAAATACTAAAACAAAAGTCGTAAAATGCCTACGAACAAGAATACATTAGTTGTATAGAACTTCCTCACGTTTTATTATCGTTTTCGTTTTTGTCAAACAAAGCAAAAATAAAAATTTGAAAAGCAATTGTTGAAAAAATGCCTAATATCCTTCGAAAATTCACATTTCAAGCATAAATTCCTGCAATTTCACATTGCATTTAAAAGATTAATGGATACTGTGGGTAACAGACTGTTTGCGTAAAAGCATGGGCGTGATTAGTGTAAAAGCGTGAGAGGAAAACGGTAAATGGAAGGCGGTGATTTGCAACGTGTGTTGGATGAAGAATGATGCACTCTCTGTGGAGTATCGACAACAAACCTTGCATTTTAAAGGAATTTTCAATAGCTCTAATGTAAGAAAAAAGTAAATTATTTTGTAAATTTTCTGCTAAAGTATGCGGAACTAAACCGAACGAAAACGTAAAAAGCCCTCGTTATTCATTCTATTTGTGTAAAAGAAGTCTAGCTCGCGCAGAGATCAGCGTTTTTGTATTTCATTCAAACTTCTAAACTTTTCTGCAGATTACCTTTAAGAAAGTATACCTGTGTTCATTCAACTTTTAAGAAATGTAAAATGTTTATTTGTCGTGCAGATTTCTTTTTGTAGAAACAGCGATTTACCTAATTCAATAATTTATGTTTTGTAGGCACACAATGATTTTATAGGAATGAAAGAGCATCCTTCAAAGACATCTTAAGTTTATTAAACTATAGTTGCTCTTTACGACCAATTGTGTCATGTTAAGTACTCAAATTAACAAATCAAGGATTAAATAGATAATAATAAACTTTTAGTTTTTTTAAATATTTCTTCCAGCTATAAAAGCATCTCGAGATTTTAATTTTTACCTGACAAAATAGTGCAGTTCTATAACCAAACGACGCAATTGATTTGCATTTGAGAGCTCGACCAGTTTATATTTAAAGTTATCTATAGTTTTCCTTAATGGTGTAGTGGAATAACCAGAACAGTTACTTCCAAATTCTTATCGTATCTACTTTTGTCCTTCTTGGGAATTTCCTTTCTTACATGTAGATGTGGAAATGTGGAATGAAACACAATGACCTTTCTTCCTTCCAGATATTTGATTAAATCACTAATGCATCTAAAATTGATTTTGGTGTCTCATTTATCCTTCCTACCGCATCACTGCTTTCAGATTAAAGCACAAGTTTTGAGGTAAAGTTTTTTTCGCTTTCTGAATAAAACTCTCGTTTGAACATATTTGAAAGACTCTTAGTATTATATTCAAATATCTACCAATTCATCAATGACTAGAAAAGAAAAATTCTCCTGACCACTACATCTTTACTTTAGCCTAGACAGATTTTTCTTCCTTTGGAATCACCTGAAGCATACGCTTAAAGCAGGCACAAGATTAAGAACTCTAAGAGTGAAAGCAACTTAAGACACTCAACTTCTAAAATAGCAGCAATTTAAGCCTGTATTTAGCATGACCTGGGGTGGCTAAGTGGTAACACCTATCTGAAGAAATTGCTTGCTTGCATATTAACTTTGATTCGATTTTGCAAGAGTGCAACTAACTCTTTAAACGTCTTTTCACCAGATAAACAGCTAATGATATATAGAAGAGTTGTGTTTAAATCAATAAAGAATTTTAAATTTTTGTTATTTATGAAATTGCTCAAATCGTACCTAAAGTTAGTTTTCCTAATGGTACCGATACGATTTGTGCAGTTGAATAGCTTTATACATTTTTAAATAATTGAATACAGGAACGGAAGAGGAGAAAAACAAACTACAAACGCAATGTGTGTGAATGGAAGACAACTGACACTTTCCGAAGAAGTGGGGGAAGAATTAGTTACACACATTTTAAGTTTTGAGAAACTTCCGTTTGGCCTTACCCTTAAGGATGTTCGGAAACTGGCGTACGACATTGTAGCGGCTAATCCACACCTACGCAATCCGTTTAATAAGGAGACCAAAATGGCGGAAAAATGGTATTACTTATTTATGCCAAGACATCAAAATTTAAATTTGCAACAACCCGAGAATATGCTGGAGAAACTAGTCGACAAAAATGTAATCGGTGCTGTTCATGTCGATCAAGCCGAATTCTCAACAGTGTAAAAGAAGTTACCAAAGATTTTGGCATCCAAAAGAAAACATCAAGTGAAATTTATCGCAAGCGGTGAACGAGTAATAAATACAACGTTGGTAGGTTGTTGTAATGCTGGCGGAAATTACGTCCGGCCTATATTTATTTTTAAGAAGCAACGTATGCATACAGCACTGAAAAGCTGTTCCTTTCCTGGTACACTCAAAAGTCTTAATTGTTAAATGGTTGGATCATTTTATTTAATTCGTTAAACCAAGCATAAATGAAAAATGTTTTCTCCTTCCGGACGGGCACACTACCCACAATGCTGCAGCTTCCAGGGCATACCACTCACAGATGATGTGATGATGTCAGCGTTATTTTGCCCGCCGGAGGCAGAAGGCCATTATAAGCTTCGTTCTGAAGGTTCTTCGGCCATGTGAATGTGGTTCATTGGAGCGAGGCAAAATACGTGCGTTGTTACCGTTCATTGGCACCTGATCAGTCATTGTAACGGTGGAGCATGAAGTGGAGCGTGGAAGGCCGTTGGCAGCATAGATGTTGTTGGGCGGGCGGCGTCCGGGTTCACCCGTCTGCTGTAATTGATTAGCGCGGCGGCGTACCTGAAACGAAGTTGGTGGTGGACGGTCCCTAGTAGGCGGGGCTTGAAGAGAATTTTCGTTGTAGGGCTTTTCTGGCGTTGAGACAAGAGCGTCGGTTGTTGACGGAGGTTGCGACGGTTGCGTGGCACATTGGTAAATGTTATCTGAAGATCTTGGGTTGTTGGATTGGCCGTTGGATGGTGTAATGCGAAAAAATGGTCGTTGGAGTCATTGACCCATCTTCTACCAAGCTGATGATACCGTTGAGGTGGTTGTTGTTGAAGGCCGTGCTGGACTCCGCGACAGCGGCAATTGATATGGTTAAATACCCATTGGCTGTAGCGAGTGATGTCGATTTTGGTGGTGGTGGTAGCGGTTGTAGAAGTGAAAAACGTACGTAGTGGAAGATAAACCTTAACTCACGATAACTTGGTGGTGTCCGGCATTTGGCATAGCAAAAAGTTTTCAGAGCCGCACCCCTACTCGAGCGGTGTAGGGAGTAAGCTCGGTAGCGGCCGCTAGGAGTAGACGGTGACTGGTGAAGAGGACTTCGGGGCCGTAAATCTACTTGCGCCGCGGCCCGGGACACCCGGGAGAGCACGGAAGTCAAACCCGCGCCAATAGTCGCGCCTCTCCCCCTAGGCAACGACGTACGCGGGTGGAAAGAGGCGCCGGCTCCTGGGGCCTGCGTCGACTCACGATACGCAGGGTGGCTGCAACAGATCGCACCACCCGGGGTGAATTGCCGGGGGGCCGGGTGCACCTGACACGGGCCAGTGTAATATACTGGTTAGGAAGCGAAGGGAACCACTGCCGACGTCTGTACCGAACGGACACTACGCGGAACTGCGACCCACAGATTGCAACCACTAGATGCAGCAGTTTCTAAATCGATGAAATCAAACTACAGTCAAGTGATGATAATATAGCTTCGCGTAAACCCAGATCGAAAAGTTACACAGTTTAAAGTAACAGCCCTACTAATGAAAGATTATACAAAACCCACAACCATAAGTAATGCCAAGAACGGTTTTCGAGCTACAGGGACATAACCAGTCAACCGAGATGTCTTCACTAATGCTGATTGCATAGGTAGTGAAAATCTAGAAGAAAGCGCCCAAAACAATAACACATCACACAGAACAGCAGATGAACGTAATCAAGTTTCGGCTTGTAGCAAACCAACCCCCAATTAGCATAAATAATCCCAACCTTCAACCAGTGAGTTAAGTCGGCAAGAAGTTCTAAGATTATGGAAAAAGACAAAAACTACTTTAATTGTCTCAATTATGGAAATAAATGCCCTCCCAAAGACAAAAAAATAGTGAGCAAATAAAAAAAGGGGCACAAAAAGCTGCAGTACTAACAAAAAGTTTGAATAAAGATGAGTTTGAACAGAAACAGACACTAAAGATAAAAAAGGAAGGAAAGACAAAGAAGCATAAGGAACTAGCAAAGGAAGAGTTCTTTGACAAGAGAATCAAAAACCTGCTGTGTATAGCTTCTCAATCAAGTAAGAGAATAATTAAAAACCATCCACAAGACTGGTTCTGCTCTTTGTGCAACGAAAGTCTGATTGAAGATATGGTACAGTACACTATTTGCGGAAAGTGGCCTCACGAAAGTTGCGCAGACTTGTCGCGTCTTAAAGTGCAAACATATGCGACATTTGCTCTTAAAAGTACTTATATCTTTATGTTTCCAAGTTCGAGGTTTTTCTAAGTTTTTTTGCAAAGAGTAGTTTAATATCAGTTGTAGCCAAAATGCTACCTTCAACTTTCTATGTTTTGGTCTGCTTTTGGGCACAGTGCTTTTTGAGGAGGGCAAGGCCAAACAAGACTGTGTTAGCTTTTAGCAACCGAAACAAAAGAAAGCTAATTTTCTCAGTTGTTTAAGGCGGTCTTAAGTTTTAACGAAAGCACTTACGCTTAAACTGATTGACAAGAAAATTCTATACTAATCAGCATGTAAAAGATTAACAAGATTTGAGCTGATAGACTATAAAATATTGAGCATGAGATAAAGGTACTAAACAAGATTTTCAAATTTAAACCTTACCATTAACTTAATATTTTACCGGCTAGCATAAGAAACGTTTTTAGAAATAAGAGAGAGGGTAAAAAAACCAAAGAATATGTAACTAAAGCCTTTATGGTTAAATTTTAATGAAAATGGAACAGAAAACCATGAGTACGTCTTTTTATCTTTGGTATGTTTTAGTTTTCATTTACGAATAAAATTTGAAGTAGTTATCTAGCTATGATAGAAGAAACTGTCAGATATATTTAATAACGCCAAATCTGCTTTGCCTCTTTTGCCAAAATTCTATGGAAACATCTTCCATCATCTATTCTTAATCAGTATTCGCAAAAGAACTAAACACAGGAATGAGTCAAATTTTGTCCTCTATTGGTCTTTTTAAGGGAGTTACGGGTAGGAATAGGCTCGAATCTCATCCTTCAAGAAGCCACCGCAGTCGGGTTCCTTTCTTACATTGTCTGAGTTTGCACTCCAAAGTCCAAAGGATCGTCTACGGTAATCCTAATTCGGGCTATGGCCTTTATTATTCTGAATATTTCGTTTTTTATAGAATTCTACATGCAGCTCAAATATCAAAAGATGGGAATTTAGCTAACTGTTTTCAGTAAGAAAAGTTTTCTATCTCAAAATTTATTTACTAGTTTTTATTTTGACACTCACGTCCAATACTAATATTAGATTATCTATCCTTCGCTGTTCCAATAAGTAAAGAGCAAGACTGATTTTTGTAAAGGATTACTTACATGAATAAGCGCAAGCAACAAGGTCTCATATTTCTTATTCAACATTACGCAAAGTAAACAAACGCATTGTTAAACTCAGTCTTGTGTCAGTAACAAGAGGGTATTTTATTTATATTTGGTAAATCTAATAGTCGTTGTTTTCCATGTTTACTTTGAAAACCTTTTTTGTAAGTATATAAAAGGAAAGTTTTAGAATGGGATAAGTTCACGTAATTCTTTTACTGAAAAAAAA